>PVJX010024773.1:0-27711 GCA_004027295.1 Dolichotis patagonum | reverse complement strand
GGGGAGAAACAGTATATGAGTTTGTGATGGAGCCTAGAGCTGGATTAAGCATGAAGCTTTCTGCTGGGTGTTATACATATTTTTTTTCATAAGCCAGTCTCAGTTTAATTTTGTCACCTGCAACTGAAATGTTTTAATATAGTTATGATTCTGAGAGGTCATATATGAAAAGGGTTTCCCATCATGTTTGAACAAACACTCAATAAATGCATACTATTGTCATTATCTTTAACATCAAGTACTCATTGAGTATCTATTCTGTGATGTGGATTGGGGATATAGAAATAAATCAGATAAAATCTCTGTCCTCAAGAACTTGAAGTCTATAAAGGAATATCAACCAAAGAGACTCCATTTCAGTAATAACCATGGCGGGAAAGTCATCAGGGCCAGGAAAGAGGATGAACAAAGGACCAGAAGAGTGCAAGAGAGAGACCATGCCCACCAGGGACATAGCTGGAGCGTCTGCCATTTGCTCTTGTTTTTCCTAGCCGCGCTCCCTCCTGGGACACTATCAGCTCTCCTCCTCTTCTTTGGCTGCCCATTGACACGTGCATTCAGAATGGGTCAGGTTGGAGAAGGCCGTTTGAGGACCAGAGGCAGGGACTAGTTGTAGAAATTGGGCTAAATGACTCCATACCTCAGCCTCTTTAGCTGTGAAATGGAAATACTGTCTGTCCCTGTCCCTCCAAGTTCTCTCAAGGACTCTGTATAGTCATGAATAAACATAATGTGGAAGCCTAAAGTGCTGGCCATTTACCCAGGCCTGTGACTAAAATTTTATCGATTTTCCCAAGGCCATGTGGCATGTGAAAGTAGATAAAGCATAGAGAAAAGACTTGTCAAAAAGATCTGATCTCCACTTACTGACTGTATGACGTTTTGCCCACAGGTCAGTTTCTCTGAGTCCTTATTTCCTGACTTATAAAGTGGAAATAGCAATAAAACTGTGATAATGTAGAGTATGCAATGTATAGTAATACTTTTAAAATGGGCTTTGGTTTTGTACTTACATATACCCAAAATATTTTATCTTTATTAAAATCAGACCAACCTAATTAAACATTGTCTAGAATTAAGAGATAGCATTAAATTATTTGATTCTAGAAAATGTTAAAAAAAAATTTTGGCCAAGACTTTAAAAAGTAAACATTTCTTCCTTGTCCCAGTGTTATCAATATAACTTTTTGTGTATTAATATACCTTAACATCTCCATTCATTGGCATTTTACCTTACATATAAAGTCATGTGCAATTTCTTTGCAAAGGCTTCCCTCCCTCAAAGGATATAAACAAAAACACTAGGCAGACACTCTTCAAAGCTTTATTTTCCTAGGGGATGGGAGTGTAACCCAGTGGTGGAAGGTTTGCCTTAGAATGCCTAAGGGCCTGGTTCAATTCCCAGCACTCCCCCGCCAAAAGTTTTATTTCTCAAAGTTCGTGTCAAATTTCCACAATTGTTTCTGATCAGTTTACTATTCTTGCTTGACTTTCTAAAATGATGGTATCAAGCCAGGTGTGGTGGCGCATGCCTGTAACCCCAGCAGTTGGGAGGCTGAGGCAGGAAGATTGTTGCAAGTTCGAGACCAGCCTGAGCTACAAAGTGAGCTCAAGGCCAGCCTGAACTGCACAGCAAGACCCTATCTCAAAAAAATAAAATGAATAATTAAATAGATAAATAAAATAAAATAAAATGATGATATCAAAAAATGGGGGGTGGGTAAAGAGAAGAGATCACTTTACGAAACATCACATTTATTCAACTTCTATAAGGTAACAGAGCCAGGCATCTGATTTTTCAACAAAACAAAGCTTTAATAGCATTGCATCCAGGAGGGCAGATTGGCCAATCCGGCTGTGAGACATTCTTCCATTTTTCAAAGTCAGACCAGAGAAAACCTACCTCACATGTTCATAAGAAAGTACTGATATTTAGTACTTTTCTTTTTCTTTTTGCATTTCTATTGTGTTAACATATCGTATAGTTTTGCAAATTCTTCCGTTAGTCTGTCTCCTCTGCTTGCATGAATAGGCTGCACTTGCCAAGGAGTCCATGGATGACTCAGTTCATCTACTGCTAACAATTTCTCAATCTCTGTAAGAGACAGTGAATTCTCAACTCTTGTTAACAAGCGTAAGTACACAGACTCCTTAACTTTTGGCTATCTCGGTCATTTTATGAAGGTCAGTTTTGTCTTCTTCCATCCTTTCAACATCAACAGAGTCCACTGCGCTGCTGTCCATGCATCTGATATGTGACTTCCACAGTGGCCTTATGTTCTCCTGACCAGCTGCGTCCCAGAAGTGAAAAGTGCTGTTTTAAAGCACTGTTTCCTAATGTGACTTTCATTTTCTCAGTGTTAAATCCTTTGGTAGGTGAAGCCTTTACAAATTCACTGAACAGCAGACTGTATAAGACAGTGGTCCTTCCAACACAGTCTGAACGCCAAAGAACAACGGGGAAGGGCTGAAATGAAGGGGTCCTGGACAGAACAGATGTCTGGTCTGAGAGTTCATTCCCCGCTTCCAACTGTAGAGGAGTGTCCCGAATGAAAATGCTTCTTACTGCTTTAGAAATTCTCTTTCAAGGTGATCCAGCTACAAGTCAGCTCCCAAATCAGAGTCCTGACCCAAATGAGAAAGCATGACAGGCTTTTTCATGCAGGGGGAAAACACTCCAGGATCATTCAGCCCACATCTCCACATAGCTCTATTGTTTTTTTTTAAATATAAAACAAATCTTTTATTTTTCAAGTTTTTAAAAACAATTTTATACTTGAGCTGGCTATGAAGTCTGTATTATTTTTATTTTTTATTATTTTTTTTTAAATTTTGTATTATTTTTATAAAGGTCAATTGTAGGGAAAATCCTGATAACACAGAAAAGATTCCTGGTCTGTTCAGCATACATCATTCATTATTGGCTTCACAATTTTGATGCTTCTTAAACAAGATGTGTCCTGGAGATGCTCATTGTGCCGTCAAAGACACACTGTCCTCTTGGTATCTTCCTCCACTTTCCCCTCTCATTACCCCCCACAGATCACATCAGTTGCCAAATCCTGTCCGCTTATGCTCTGCAGCAGGTTTTTATCAGGCCACCTTCCTGTCTGTCTTCTCCCTTCCCTGCTGCACAGACTCAGCTCTACATCTCCTATGTGCTTCTCAACACTTCCTCCCTGCAGCACATTCTGGAACTTTCTACTGCATAGAAATAAGTAGCAAATCTCAAGTAGGGACTGGTGAGCATCTGGGAACCTTTCTCAGCTTTCCTTTCTCTAACAAATGTGATCAGTACCCCACCCATAACACTTTAGCGCTTCCTGAAAGCCTCCTCCAGATTTAGTGGAGGGCTCCTGTCTTGCTACTTTGTGTAGTCCCATCTCTCTGCATGAGGGCATTCTCTAGCTGCAGAAACTAGCTTATCCACCTGGACAGCACTGCATAGCCAGGTAGTTAATACCCCTGGAAGCAATCCTCAATCACTGTGGTACCTACAGGTGTCATTAGGCAAGTCATCCAATTCCCTTGCTCCTCTGTGGAACAATTCTGAAAGGTATTCTGCACAGTCTTTTAGAGTTATACAAGCAGTAACTCCCTCATTGTGCTTCCTGGGAATATCTTTTCAAATGAAGTTCTCGAGCCTAAATCTCTGATTCAGCATCTGCTTTGCAAAGTACCCAAATCAGGACACTTTCAAAGTGCATTCCTATCACACCATTTCATCACCCTTAACTATATCCAGCATAAAACTATATTCCTAGTACTTTCCATGCTCTTTACTTACAATGGCTTCGTACTTCACATCTGTTATCATCTAACTATTTTTCAAGAATTCACTCAGGTCTTTTTTATAAGAAAAACACAAGGAGTGATTGCTCAACTCTTTGAACTTTGAAGAGAACAGTTATCCCTTCTTTTTGCTATAACCTTTGTTTTCCAGGTCCTTTGGCCTAGTCAAATCTATTGACAAAACTGCCATGGCCACCTTTGTTCTACTGGTTATGTGCTACAAACTTAACATTTCCCAGAACTACCTCAATCCCAGGATGACACTTTTCTGTCTCTTTGGCTCCAGAAGCATCTGCTCTATGAGGTTATCAACTTTTCCAATCATCTCCTCCTTATCTTTCAACCCTTCCAGCCTAGGCCTAACCTACCACTCCATACTGGAATTTTCCCCCAAACTCACCAGTCTCTTGGCCCCTTCCATCTCTTCAATTGCACAGAACCCAGTCCTGCATCAATCTACTCATTAGCCTTTCCCAGTGGTTTCAGAAGTAGTGCAAAGCAGTTAAAGAGAATTTATAGAAGTTACTAGTGTAACACTAACTCCACCACTATTTACTGTATGACCCTGGGCAAGCTATGTAAGTTATTTGCCTGCAAGTTTCTGTAAAGGAGAAAAATAATAAAGCACACTGCTTGTTGAGGTTCAATTCTTAAATGCCGAAGACACAGCAACACCTCAATGACCAGTTATATTGATATCTTTGTATTACCATGTGCCAGAATTAATATCTTTAATAAGGCATTTAGAATTAAACCTGTCACAGGGTAGGTGCTCTAGAAATATCAGTGGCTATTGTGATTACTTGTTTCCGAGGGCAGCTGTAACAAATTACCACAAACCAGGTGGCTTACAGCAACAAAAATGTGTTTTCCCACAGTTTCGAATGCCAGATGTCCAAAATCAAGATCTGAACAGGCGTGGCTCCTTTTGAAGCTCTGAGGAAGAATCTGTTCCCTGCTTTTTTCCTAGCTTCTAGCAGCTGCCCCTTGGTCTGTAGCTGTGTAACTCATTTCTACAACTGTGTACACATGACCCTCCTGTGTCAGTTTCCTTCTGACTTGCTGTTATAAGTATACCTGTCATTGTATTTAGGACCCACTCTAAATCCAGGATAATCTCGTCTAAAGATCCTTAACTTAATTACATCCACAAAGACTCTTTTTTCCCAGCTCAGGTCACATTCACAGGTTCCACCGATGAGGATTGGAGCATATCGTTTTGGGGACACTGTTCTCAACCCTCTATAATTTTTCTCTGTTATAAAGAGTTGCAGTGAAAAGGTGAGAATGGAAGCCAGATTGCTGAGGATTAAGAAACAAAGGTAAAGAAGGAATACAGATGGAAGGATGCTTGGACCAAAAGAGGGATTTTTATTCTTGTATAAAATGTAGCAGACCTTTGAGTCTCTTGGGAGAAAAATAGATGGTGATACAGGGAAGACTTTAAAGATCTTACAGATTTATAAGAAATGGAATGAGGATCTGGCCCCAGAACAGAGTCACCATAAAAAAAAAAAAATTGGGGTTCCTTGGATGATTCAATAAACCCCAGAATGGGCCAGCCACAGACCAAGAGTGGGCCATGCAACAAGTCAGAACAGAGGAATAGCTGGAGGAAAGAAAGGTGAGCCAAGGAACTACCAAAGGCAAGAGAAAACATAACCAACCAAGCCTTTGGTGGAGGAGCCTGAGACTTAAAAGGGCTGACTCAGAGATATTCATTGGGCAGCTTACAAAGCACTCATTAGTTTGTCATCTGAAGCACTGAATACTGCTGCAGGGCAGCAGAGCTATTATATCTCTAGCATGGAGGAAGAAATGGAGACCCAGAAAGGTGCTGGAGTTACTGATGGACACACAAGTTAGTTGGAGTGTTCCTCAGAGTCCTCAGTTGAGGAGGTAGGGAGCCCAAGGAAGTCCTTTGTCCAGCAGTAAATAGGGACATTCATTAAGGCCACCATCCAGAAATAGGCACTTTTTCATACTTGCTTCTCATTTAACTGTCTTCCCTGGGCATCTACAAGATGGTTCTTTCCTGGCATGCCACTTCTCAGATTTCCTCAAGAACATTTTGAGGGTACCTGTTACTCCTCTGGGTGTTGTTCAAGTACTTCTGTCTAAACTCTTTTTTTTTTTTTCTGTCTAAACTCTTCCAGAATGAGTGAGGACAGTCTTGGGGTCTAATTTTTGCACTCCAGTTTATGACTTCCAACCTGATCAGCCCAGTGGTTTGTGCTGACTCCAGATTTAGAGATCCAGTGCCTGTTGAATATAGCAACACAGCTAAATACAATAGTCCAGTTGGATGTGCCACAGCACTTCAAACCCAGCAGGCCCAAAACCAGATTCATTCTGTCCCCTCGCAATTCAGTGATTGGCACTGCCAGCCACACACTTGCCTCTGCTTCTCCTCCAGCATTCTGTCAATTTTAAGAGCTGTCTCTTCTGACTCATAAAAATCTTTTGACCCTTCTTCCTTCTCATGACATCATGGCCTAATTCAGACCCATCAAGCTAGTGTTCTCAGTGGTCTTCTGTCTTCTGTAACATCCTTACCTATATAGGCTTTTCCAATCCTATCTATCTTCTAGCTAGTCTTTGTTCAGCCCTTGCTGGTCACTCCTGAGTCCCGGGTATCCACACTACCTCAATGGGAATAATTTTTCCCATCTATCAAATGAGGACTGTGAAATCCACATGAATCATGCAGCTAGAAACAAGACTAGAACTTGCAACAGTTCTGTGTGACTGCTGGTAGGCCAAGGCTCCTCCTGCCATGCCTGTTCAAAAGGAACAAGGGAGAAAAGGAGACACTTCCTAAGAATGACTATGTGCCAGACCACATAGTAAGCATTTTTCACCTACTACTTCACTCACTATAATCTGGAAGGTAACTAATACCAGCACCAGCATACAAAGGAAGAAAGTATAGCCAGAAGAGTGCAATGAACTCCTCAGTCACCTAGTGAGGCAAGTTCAGAGAGACCCGGAATGCCCAACAATGTAAAATCCCACCCTTATAAAGTGCCCTCATGCCCTGCACACGCATCTCAGCAGGAGCCCTCTGGATCAGCAATGCTAATCCCTGATACCTCAGAATGTGACTTAATTTGGAGATAGTGTTGCAGGCAGATGAGTTAGTTAGAAATATTACAGGCAGTGAGACAAGGCTAGGTCCTCAAAGGAGTCAATGCATAAGCCTAGTTACCTTGCAACTGTGGGGGACACAGACACCTCCTACTATGGGCCAGGCCTCAAGGCAAAGGATCAAACAAATGCATCCATATCCTAAAGACTGATATTCTAAATAGTTTCCTATCACCCTGAGGAAGCCAGGAGTCGCCATTCCAACCCCCTAGGGAAGAGTCATGGCTCTCTAAGAATGAATGCCCGCTTTCTACCTGACTTGCTTCCCCATTTGTCCCCCATTTAATCAATTTTACCTGAACTACTAATCTCATTGGCTAACTACAGTTATGTCCCACCTTATGCCCATCTGCCTTCTCAGTTCCCAGTCTTCCCCACCTTGCTCTCTTACCCCATGATTTGACTCTGTAAAAGTCCCTGAAAAAGACAAGAGTCCCTAGCAACCTACTCGGGACCCCTTCTGTCTCTCTTCAGACAGAAGCTTTCTTTCTCTCAATAAATATATTCTACTCTTAACCTCCGTTGTTCCTAAAATTCATTCTTTGACTTTAGAGAACACGAACTGGTACTGGACATAGTTAAGTTGGGAGTTTCATTCCCCTATATCAATAGGATCTTTGTAGAGGCAATCAAGTAAAAATCATCATTAGAGTAGTCCCTAACCCAATATGACTGGTGTCCTTATAAAAGAAAGGAAATTTGGACACAAAAGTAACATGCATAGAGGAAAAAAGATGTAACAAGACAAGAGAAAAAGCAAGGAACCCGTAGGCTGCCAGAAGCAAGAAGAGGCGCCTGGACAGATCCTTCCCCACAGCCCTCAGGAGAAAGCAACCGTGCCAACACCTCGATTGCAGACTCCCAGTCTCCAGAACTATGGGCTGATGAATTTCTGTTGTTCAAGTCACCCATCTAAGGAACACTGCTGGGCAGCTCCAGTAAACTAATGCAAAGAGAAAAACAACACCCAACATGGGATGCTGATGATACTTTCAAACAAATGATTTTCATGATTTCAAATTTTTAAATGTTTTACTGAAAAAAATTGGGAAAAGATTAGACAAGTGGAAAGAAAAAGATTAAAAACACATATCGTGTTGGCATTTTGGTGAATTTTCTTGCATTTTTTTGTTTGCTCACGTCCCTCCTCCCTTAATGGAGTTGCTAGAATCTTCCGTCTGCTGTGAAGCTTAAAAGACCCTGAATGAAGTAAACTTACCTCACGGTTCAGCAGGCTGCACAGTGGATATTATGCACATTTACAGAGACAATGTATAAAATGAGAGTCATGCTGTTTTATAACTTCCTCTCTTCACCTACTAGCTTGATTATTTCCCCACATTTAAAATTCTTCAGCAGCATGGCATTTAATTTCTGCATAACCTTTCATCTACAGATGCTGTAAAATCTAGTTCCCCGATTCTTTTTCCTTGGACATTTATATAATTACCAATTTTTCCTGGTTATAAATAAGGCTGAGATAAATCCTCCTGAATTTAAAATACACCTCAGAAACACCGTTGTTACATCAAAGCATATCTCCTGTAAAGCCTTTTGAATGGACTGTGAGATGGTCCTGCTGGGCAGCCCTACAATTTACCTCCCCAGCAGAGACAGCCACTTACTTCCCTGAACCTTACCAGCATCTGGTGTTTTCTCTATTATTGTTTTGACCAATTCTACAGAGAGGAAAACCCAAAATCTCCTTTTCATTTGTACTTTGAGACTTCTAATGTTTTCATAAGGTTTTTTGTGTTTCTTCAGTGAACTACGTTAATCATCCTTTGCCCATTTGGTCCACTGGTCAGTTCCTCTCATTGTTAGGGGTTTAAGGGGACTTGAAAGGCTGCGGCAGATGGGAGCCCAGGGCAGCTTCCTCCCCGCCCTTCTGACCCTCCTTCTACCCTTCCCATCCCCCAGAGCTTTCCTTTGCTCTCCAGGGAACCTTTGTCATTCAAACTGGCCGCTGCTTCCTAGGGCCCTGGGAAAGTACTCTCTCACCACCCTCTCCACCTTTAGATACTTTCCCTCCCACAGCCCCACATTCTTGCGCCTCTCCCCACCTCTCCCCACACCCTGCACATCCTCCCTCGAAATTCTTCCTGGAGGCCCAAAGCCACAAGGGATCCAGTTAGACCTAACCCTAAATTAGGAATCCCACCCCACCCTGCTCAGGCCTCAGAAGGGGAGAGAGTGCAGAAATGCAGAGAGGTTTGGAGGCACAGTTGGCCTCAGAAAAATGTCTGGAAGAGATAGGGAACAGTGTATGGAAGAAAGGACCCGTCTCTGATGTCTTGTGATGGCTGATGTCTTCTTAGAATCCAGGTGAGACTCACAGTCTGTCACCTCACCACCTTGCAGGGCTGCAGTGAGAGGCACCGTGGTACTGCACATGAAGCTTTCTGGCACAAATAGGCTCACAGATCCCCACAAAGGCGCTGGACCCCGCCTGGCTTCTCCCAGAGAGCTGGGCCTTGGTCAGCCAGTCAGGTGCACTCCCCTTGGGGCTGCAGCGGGTGTGCGACAAGCAGAAGGAATAGCTTGGGTACGGCTAAGGGGCCGGAGCTCCTGAGGGTACAGCAGAGTCTGTTCAGGGAAAGGAAGGGTCTTTGGGCACACAGGGGTGCCTAGGGCAGTGCCTGGGACTGAAAAAGAGCTCAAACATCAGCTGAGGCCAAGGGCAGGACTCCAGGCTGCGCTGGGTTTAGTACCCGCCTGTGTCCAGCTTCCCCCACTCAGCCGCCCTTGCAGACACTGGCGTGACTGTCCGGCCTGTGCCAGTGTGCTGCGGATCCCACCCTGGATGTCGAGGGGAGAAAAGCTGGGCTGCGATGATAGAGCAGAGGCCACCCCAGGCCAGTGACTAAAACTGAGGCAGAGGATGCTTCCTCTTTGAGCGGTGCCTCAGGTGACAGGGAGTAGGGAAAGGGACTTGGCACGCGGAGGGTGGCGTGAATCCAGACTGAAAAGAGAAGTCAGGCTCCTTTGAGGGTGGCCCAGCAGTCCACGAGGGTGGTGCTCAGGTGAAGGGACAGGATGAACTGGGCGAGGGGCGCCGTGGCCAGAACCCCCAAAACCAAAGCATGCCACAGTCGAGTGTCACAAAGATCGGGCAGGAGCAGGCAGCATCCCCTGGCCCGGAAGCGTGAGGAGGGGGCGGGGAAGGGAGCTGAGGCCCCGGCGCCCCCACCCCGCCCGCCCACCAGCCCGCTGCACGTCCCGCTCGTAGGCCCTGCGCCCGGGGCAGGTAACAAAGCGGCCAGTGTGCTCGGCGCCCGGGGCGGGTCCTGCCAGCCACCTGCCGAGTGAGGGTCGGCGCCGAGGGAGAGGGGGAGGGGGTCCCGCGGAGGGGGTAGGGAGCATCGAAGGGCAGGACAGGCCATGCCAGGCCTCTGCGGAGGTGGCGCAGTCCCTGTCTCACAAACCAAGTGGCCGAGCCCCGAAGTGGCCCCGGGTCGTGGGACGCACTGCTCTGCTTTCCGGGGCCCAGCGAGGACTGTGCTTGTTCTCGTCCCCCGCCCCCATCCCCGGGACCCCGCTCCTCGTCTTGGGCGGAATTCGGGCCACTTAAACGTCCAGGTGATTACTCAGCCCTCCGGGAAGTCGATCTAGGAGGCCACCGGGGTGGGCTGGTTTCCAAGCAGCTCTTAACCCAAGATTTAGAAACAATCTCGACCCTCTCCAGGAAGGGGCAGGAGTGGAGCTAAGGAGGTCGGGGACGGCCAAAGCCCTGCTTGATGACACTACTGTGTGTCCCCATGCCCACGGAATGACAATTTAGGTGCTCATAGTGCCCCCAAAGACACGGTATCCACCCGCGCGCTGTATAGACCTGCGGATGGCTCCCCACCAGCCCTCAAGGGTGCTAAATTGTCAGGGAGAGCTGGAGGACAAATTCCTCTGGATCCATATCCCCTTCCCTCCCTCAGCCCACTCTTTTGGTCCTGGGCCCTTTTTCCTCTGCTCAGGGCAATCCAGGGGCAGTGGAGGAGGAGAACAAAGGCACTGTGGGAGGGAATGACCTCTGCCTGGGAGTGGCAGCCCTCCCCACGGCCCCCACGGCCCAGCCCATTACTCAGGCCTCCCCTCCCCCATCAGAGCTGCCAAAGGCAGACCAGCGGGCCACCCAGGGTAAGTTTTGCGGTCCACAGAACTGGAAGCTGAAAGACTTCTTCCAGCAGGAGAAAGCTGGGTTAAGGGTGGCTGCCTCCATTTCCTCATCAGTACAGTGAGGGGACCCACCTGGCCGATGGTGGTGACTCCAGGACCCTCCAGTTCTTCCTTTCTGGACTTCTATAGAGCCTACCAGCAGACCTGAGGAGAGGGGGCCCAAGTGCCCACACTCTCTCCCCTACCCATACCACCTAGTCCAGAGCCCCATTTCTGGAAGGGGAGCAGAGAAAAGCTCTGAGGTACACATAGCTTGGTGCAGTGTCCTCTGGGTCAACTAGAAAGGAGTGAAACTGATATAGGGGAATGAAATTCCCAACTTACTAGATGTCTCATACGAGTTCTCATGTTCTCTAAAATCAAAGAATGAATTATAGGAACAAGAGAGGTTAAGAGCAGAATATATTTATTGAGAAAAAGAAAGCTTCTGTTTGACAGAAGGGATCCCGAGTGGACTGCCAAAGACTGTCTTCTCCAGGGACTTTTATAGAGCAAAACCATGCGGTGAGATGGGTCCAAGATGGAGAAAACATGGGAACTGGAAGGGCCGGCGGGCATGAAGTGGAACAGAACTATAGTCAACCAATAAGATTCATTGTTCAGGTAAAATTGACCAAATCAGTGACAACAAATGGGGAAGCCAGTCATGTAGCAAGCTGGCATGGTTAAAAAGCAGTGACTCTTCCTGTATGGAGTTGGGATGGTGACTCTTGGCTTCCTGAAAGTGATCCATACCTATTTAGAATATCAATCCCTGATGTTACTTAGCGGTTGCATTTGTTTGTGGGTACATTTGTTTTGCCTTGTCTTGAGAGCTGGCCCACAGCAGGAGGTATCTGTCTCCCACAATGTCGCAAGGTATTTGGTCTTCTGCACTGGCTCCTTCCAGGGCCCAGCCCTATCTGCTGCCTATAATATTTCTTTCTTTCTTTCTTTCTTTTTTTTTTTTTTTTTGGTACCGGGAATCGAACTCATGACCTCACGCTTGCCAGGCAGGCACTTAAGCCACTGAGCTAAATCCCCAGCCCAATATTTCTAACTAATTCAGCTCCCTGTAACAAAACCAGACCCCTGGCCTGGGAGTGTCCAGGCTACTGAGAAGGTCACATATATATAGATTCAGGCCCTGGGCTGAAAAAAACCAAATGAATAGATGAAAAAGTGGATGAGTGAATGAATAAAAGTCTGAGGCCATGAATTCATTTGGATAGAAATCCCTCTGCATGTTCAGGTTGGGATTTGTTGCAGGGTATCATTGCTGTGACCCTGGTTTGATCAGGTACAGTTCCCCCAGGAGCTGGGAAGCCCTCTGGTTAGCCTGACAGCCTCACAACATACAGAGTGAGTGTACTGATGTGGCCTGCTCCCCACTATGCTGGGAACTCAGTCTTCCCAAGACTTGTACTCCAACAGCCCTACACCGAACACCTGCGGCCTGCAGAACTATACCTACACACATGTTGAAAGATAAAAGACCTAGACTGAAGATAGGCTTGGCCATCTCTGCTATAGGTTGTGTAGCACTACCCCTGTATCTGTTCTTCCCCACCCCTCCCTTTATATCTATTGGGATACTTGCGCTAGCAGTTCCCCCAGAGCAGAAGCTGGTCTCCTCCATCTCTCTGTGCCCACCGTTGTCCATCATTGTCTGATACAAGGTCAGGCACATGTTCGTGAAAGTCAGTATCCACTGAATAAGTGGTAAGTGAAAACAGTTTGTTAACCAGAGAGAGCTGTGCAAATATGAGGCCTTCCATCCCTTTGACAATATTTTAAATCACTGAAGCTCAGAACTTGAACATTTGACTGAGTCCTGGAATCCTCCTACTTGACAGATAAGGAAAGTGAGGCCCATAATATAAAACATCTGATCAGAGATCACTCATAGAGGCTCTCTCACTTAGACCCCTCGTGAAGTCTAGTTCTCAGGGGAGAGAGGCCTTTCTATCAGAACACCCCTTCCCCATCATGATTCCCCCAGTGCAGACCAGGGAAGCCCTACTGCCTGGGTGTGGGGGGCTAGAGGAAGGGGTCCTTGAGGACCAAAGGCAGGCTGCCACTGTAGAACTCTACTCAGGGCGCACTGTGTATGCACGTACTGCGGAAGGCGGAGGCAGTGACAGCAGTGCACACGGGAATCTTCAGCATGGAGTTGCCAGCAGAGCAGGGCAATGGAATCGGTGTGGACTCCAGGGCCAGGCCAACTCAGCTTTCAGTCTTCACTCACATGCATTAGAAGGACGTCATCTGTGAATGTCAGTTTCCTCGCTTGTAGGACTACAAATGAGACAGGATAGAAGAAATAAAGATGGATAGAAAGGAGACAAAGAACAATCTTAAGTTTTAAAATTGTGCTTTTAGAAAAAACTCAAGCCCCCCTCCCCATCCCGCAGAAAACTTAAAAACTAATTTGTGACAGTAACGGCAAGACATAGGTCTATTGGTTCTGGCTTCTAATTTGCCTATACACTGGGCTATGGGTTTACACTTTTCACCTATAAATTGTCCTTCATCCCACAGACCCCTGTCCTCGGAGCAGCAGTATTAGTGGGAAGCATACACTTCCAACACAGGTAAATAGTTTGTATTCTAACATAAAGTGGGCAGCCTGACCAAGTGTAGGAATACACATCCTAGACCACCTGTCTTGAAGTCACCCCAAGATTACATAAATATACTCAGCTCCAGACCATAACACAACTCTGTTTTGAGAACCCACCCTACTTTGAATGTGTATTTAAAAAATTCTTTCTAATAAACGTCTTTGTGCTTTTCTCACTGGTATATCTTGGAAATTCTTTTTCTGTGATCCAAGTTAGTGAATTTGCAGGCTACCTTGCAGATGGCATGAGTTAAGATCCCATCTCCTGGGCTGGGGATTTAGCTCAGTGGCATAATCGCCTGCCTGGCAAGCGCGAGGTCCTGAGTTTGATCCCTGGTACCGGAAAAAAAAAAAAAAAAATAAAGATCCCATCTCCTCTCTGGGAAACCTCCTCAGACCCCACCCATGACCCTCAGCCCTACTTTCTGACGTGCAGTTGAGATGACTCAATGAGCTCAGTAATTCTTTGTTTTTGGAACTAGGAATCTAACTCACGATCCCACGCTTGCCAGGCAGGTGCTGTGCCACTGAGTATATCCCTGGCAAGATGACTGGAGAACATGAGAGTAGAACTGCATTGTTACATACTTCAGACTCTTTCTCTCCCCGCCCCTCTCCCTCTCGCCTCTCTTCTGTCTCTCTCTCTCTTCACATCTCTCCTCTACCTCAACTTTCCCCTGTACTCCCAAGATGACTAAGAAAAGGATCTTGGCCTGCTGCCTTCCTCCATAGTCCAAAGGCCATTGTACGGAGGGCGATGATATGAGGTGGTAAGGGCTGTGGTTAGCCAAAAGTGGTATCTCTGAAGATACCCACATCAAATCTCTGATTACCTTACATGCCAAAGGCCGTGATTAAGGATTTTAAGGAGAGGAGCTTGTCTTGAATTGTCCAAGTTGGCACTAAATGCTACCACAAGCACCTATATATGAGAGAAGAGAGGGACAGAAAGAAAGAGAAGACAAGCATACACAGGCGAGAAGTTGTAAAGACAGAGACAGAGATTGGAGTGATGTGCCAGAGGCCAGGGAGCACCTGCAGCCACCAGAACAGGCAAAGAACAGATTTCCTGCCAAGGTTTTAGAAGGAAGTGAAATCTTACGAACACTTGCTTTCAAATTTTTGTACTCCAGAACTGTGTGCCAATATATTTCTGGTGCATTAAGCCACCCAGCTTGTGGTAATTTGTTACAGTAGCCACAGGATATAGGTCTTTGGTTCTGGCTCCAGATCATTCAGCCCCCTGCCTGTGTACCTCTCATCTCCTAGCCAAACCTGGACCTGAGCCCCAGACACACCCACAAAGTCCTGAGGCCTGGTCCTAGTGGAGTGGGATGACTGTATAGAGGCAAAGTGTAATTTCTCCTTCACCCTCTGAAGATTTACTGACACAGATAGATTCAACAAAAGAAAAGGCATAGACATTTATTAACAATTGAAAGGGGGAAATAATCACAGCACAGAGGAAAATCACAGGGGTATGAATACCCATTAGTCCACTGTGATTCAAACATTTATATAAAAGCTAACATTTTCCTATAGGGGCGGAAGAATGGGGAATATAGACAATTATCAAGGAATAAAAATGATTTTTAGAGGAATTTGATGGGCTGAGAGAACATACAGTGGCCTGGGACAAAGTCTTCTGGGCCTAAAGAATGGACAATGACTTACTTGTAAATGATTCTCCATGGACTGGAATAAAAGACAATGATGTGTGACAGGTCTGTCCTATCATGTTAGTGGACTTCTTTCTTCCTGAGATGCGAATTTAGTCGCCTCAGAAAGAAGACTGAGAGCAGTTTTGTTTCTCTGTTGAGGAAATGGATCTGGCCAGGTAGATAATGGAACTTTGAAGAAAGCCTCTCACTGAGCTGAGAGAGAGAAACAGGAAAGTTAGAGGGACTTTGACTCATGGTCCCTTGGCATGTCCAAGCACTGGTTGTTGGGGCATCCTTTTCTGAGCCCCCATGCCCACTCCCCTCCCCGCAGGCTAGTCTGGGTCAGTTACCAGCTACTCCTGGGCTTTGTCTGTCTCTGTTGGACTACAGTGTCCATTTTTCTCTGCTCCCAGAGACCTCTGTGGGAGCTGGGTTGGGCCATGCCTACTGGGGCTGAGTACTAGGTGGGGGGACACAGGAAAATTAGAAGGCTTAACATTTCCTAATATTTTCTTCTGCATTATCCCACCCTATTAACTTAGCCAAGTCACTCAGTCTCTCTGGATCAAAGCCCTCTCGCCTGCCAAAGGCCTGGATTGGAGTCGATGGTTTATCGGGGGCCTCTCAGTTCTGACAGTGAATTAGTAGAGGAAGGACTGGAAAGGTTTAGGAGGGTGAGGGAAATGATGCCTATGGGTAAAAATATTCGCTCGTATAATGGGTTTGGGTTTCTCTCACAGGTTGAGTGAGGAGGGGTGATAGGTAACCAAGCCAGCCTCTAGGATTGGGAAACGCTTAGGCTGGAGTCTATATGAGAGGTGTTCTTACAGGACCTGCCCATCATTCTCCTTTCAAGGAAAATGCCTGTTTCCAACCGCCACATTCAAGTAGTACATTTGGACTGTGAATCCTTGTCCTCTACTATAACGTGAATGTTTCTGTCAAAATTTCATACGTTGAAACTTAATTCCCAGGTGATAATATTAAATGATGGGGCCTCTTGAAAGTGATTAGGTTATGAAGGCACAAGGGCACAACTGAGATCCATGCCCTTGTAAAAGAGATTCCAGAATGTTCCTTCTGCCATGAGAGGACACAGCAAGAGAATGCCATCCATGACCCAGGAAGCACAGCTACACCAGGCACTATATCTGCCATTGCTTTGATCTTGGACTTCCTGGCTTCCAGAACTATGAACAATAATTATCTTTTGTTTATGAGCCATCTAGTCGAGCAGCCTGAGAAGAATAAGACGTCCTCTGTGGACAGAACTGTTGCACAAAGGGAGGATCTGACCCAAAGGCTGCCTGACCAGCAACAATGTGGAAGGAAAAGATGAGATGGGCCAAACCAGATTCTCACCCTTAGGAACTTGAATTGGGAAAACATAGTAGGAAAATGGAAGCAAAAAAGTCATCACAGAGAAGTCCAGAGATCAAAGCCTGTTGATTCTAGTTCCTGAGCTGAGAGATTAAAGGGAATGAGTTAGCAGCCAGAGTGAGGTAAAGCAAACTCAGAAACAGTCAGGAAGTCATGTTCATGTTGGTCTGTGCCCTTCTACTGCTAGTGGCCCCGGTGTTTCTCTCATATTGGAAGGGAAACACCCCAGACAGAATTTGTAAGAGCCTTTTTTTCTAAAGATGCATTCCAGAGGGTGGGGGAGATGCATTCCAGGAAAGAAGGTGGATACTCACTAGCTCGGTACTAGGGGAGAATCATGCTAATTTCTTAGCATGTCAAAATTACAGACTTAAAAAAAAAAATTACAGACCTCTACTACAATTACCAAGTGAGAAATAAGTG
This sequence comes from Dolichotis patagonum, assembly GCA_004027295.1. Classification (NCBI taxonomy): domain Eukaryota; kingdom Metazoa; phylum Chordata; class Mammalia; order Rodentia; family Caviidae; genus Dolichotis; species Dolichotis patagonum. Next base: position 10,536 of record PVJX010024773.1, on the reverse strand, counting down.
GGTTTAGCAAGGTCACAAGATATGTCAGTATTTAAAAATTCAGTTACATTCTATATAAGAGCAGTAAACAATTGGGAACTGATTCCTTCTGTTTTAGAAACACGTTCTCCCTATATAATCTAGGCCAACCTTGAATTTAGTATGTAGCCCAGCTAGCCTCAAACTTGCAATCCTCTTGCCTCAGCCTCCCAGAGTAATAGGATTACAGGTATGTGCCAGCAAGCCCAACCTGGAAACTTTTTTTTTTTTTTGTGGTACTGGGGATTGAACTCACAACCTCGTGCTTGCCAGGCAGGCACTTATGTCACTGAGCTAAATCCCTGGCCCTGGAAACTAAACTTTTAAAATATTCTTTTAAATTACATTTAAAAATATCAAATACTTGATTGTCAAATACTTTTAACAAAACATGTAATAGTGTGTATTTATTATCTAATGCTGTCTAACAAATTATCCCAGGGCTGGTGATTTAGCTTGGCAGTGTAAGTGCCTGCCTGGCAAGCACGAGGTCATGAGTTTGATCCCTGGTACCAAAAATAAATAAATGAAAAATAATAAACTATCCCAAACTTAGTGATCTTCTTTTCTTTTCCTCTTTTCTTTTCTTTTCTTTTCTTTTTTTTCTAGGCAGGGTTCTGTTTTGTAGTTCAGGCTAGTTTTGAACTAAGTAGCCCAGGCTAGACTCAAACTTGCAGTGATTCTCTGCCTCAGTCTCCTGAGTGAAACTTGTGCTTTAAGCATTTATGGGCCGGGGATTTAGCTCTGTGGCATAAGTACCTGCCTTGCAAGTATGGGGTCATAAGTTCAATTACCTCAGTTTCCTTGGACCAGGAACTGAAGAGCAGTATGGCCAGTTGCTTCTAGTTCGAGGGCTCTCAAGAGGTTGCAATCCAAATGTTGGCAGAGCTGCATCAACCATGCCAACCCATCATCACAGGGAACCCTCCATAGGGTCAGATCCTCCCTCGGTTCCTATTCTGTTTCCGTCCAGTGTCTTTCCAGGCCACCCTGTTCAGTTCTACACCAGGAACAGGCCTGCCTCTCACCATACACCGCTCCCCTAGCCTTCCGACACCCTCCCTCTGTAACTTCACAAGCCAGCCTTCAGAATCAGACGGATGGTGGACATTTTTATAGCCAGAATCCAGTTCAGATACGCCACCAACAGAATAATGGGTCTTTGATGAGTCCCTCACCCACCCAAAGATTATGAAGAGGAGGAAGTGGCTGTGGTTGAGTCCAGTGACCCCTATGCTGAGGAACACCCACTCTAGGCACTGAGTGCTACTTGGAAGAAGTTGTGGCAATTTATGATTACATAAAAGACAAAGAAAATGAGCTGTCCTTTCAGAAAGGAACCATTATTTATGTCATCAAGAAGTATGACAAAATATTAAAGCAAAAAAAAAAACCAAACCAAGTCTGAACGAATGGATATTTCTGTCATTTGTACTATGCTGAGCAGTCTGAATTGAAATAAAGTGACCATTTCTGAATATGTTAAAAAGAAAAAAGAAAAAAAAGCTGGAATATTGCTACATATCCTAAAATAGGTTAGACCTCCATGGCTACATGATCTATATCTATGGATTCAACTATCCATGGATCAAAAATAGGAAAAAAGTTGCATCTTAACTAAACATATACAGATCTTTTCTTGTCATTATTTCCTAAACAATACAGTATAACAACTGCTGGGTGCCACGCCTGTAATCCCAGTTCTTGGCAGGCTGAGGTGGGAGGATCACTTTGAGTTCAAGGCCATTGTGGGGGCTACAAAGTGAGTTTAAGACCAGCCTGAACTGCATAGTGAAACCCTGTCTCAAAAAGACAAAAACAAATAAAATAAAATAAACAAGCAAAAACAAAATATAAACAGTATAATAACTTTCTGCAGCATTTAGGATGTCTTACGTATTACAAAGAGTCTACAGCTGGCTTAAAGTAAGTGCGAAGATGTGCTCTGGTCACACACAAATGAGGTACTGTGCCGTTACATATAAGTGACTGGGTGGCCCAGGGGACCTGGAATCTGTCCCCATGCTGCTGAAGGGTGACTGTAACACAATAAAAGAATGATGTATGGCAACATCACAGTAGGCATAGGCCAAGCAAAGACCTAGTTTTAAAAGAGACCAAAAAGGTGGAAACCATGTAAAAAAAAGATGATTCTAAGAGTCTGTTTTGTCTATGACTTGTACACTGAGTGACATTTTGGCCATTCTTTTAATATTATGTACACAGTGTATTGACTATTGTCATTCCCTAATTATTTAATTACAAAATTTTGTTTTTGTTGTTTCACAGAAGACAAGTGCTTTTTTTTTTCTTTTTGGTACCCGGGATCGAACTCACGACCTCACACTTGCCAGGCAGGCGCTTAAGCCACTGAGCTAAATCCCCGGCCCGACAAGTGCTTTTTTATATTTTCTTTATTATATCTACTTGTTACCTGACAAGCATGAGGTCATGAATTTGAACCCTGGTACCACAAAAGAAAGAAAGAAAGAAAAAAGAAATGTGATACTATATCTACTTGTATTACACTAAAATAAAAAATGATCAATTAGACTTTAGAAAAATGAAAAACTTCTGATTTTTGAAAGGCACAATTTTAAAAAAGGCAAGTCACAGAGGGGTGAAAACATTTGTAAAATGCATCCCAGATAAGGACTTTATTAAGAAATTATAAAGAGGCTGGGGATATATTTCAGCGGCATAGCGTCTACCTGGCAAGCATGAGGTCTTGAGTTCAATTTCCAGTACCCCCCCCAAAAAAACCTTTAAAAAGAACTATAAAGAACACATACAGCTCCATAATAAGAAAACAACCAATTTTGTAAATAGACAAATGACTTGGACAGATGCTTTACCTACAGAAGATACATAAATGGCCAATGGATAAATACAAAGATTCTTAACATCACTAGTCATTAGATACATGCAAACTTAAACCACAATAAAAAGCTATTATTCATCCACTGGAATGACGAAAAATCAAAAAGACTGACCCTGAAAAATCTGGCCAGAAAGTGGAAGGTATAGTTGTCACTTTAAACTGGCATATTTTTCAAAATTCTAAAGAAAGCATTTACTATATTTATCCAATAAAATATTTAAAATCTATATATATGGGTTACAGTGTTTGTCCATGGAAGATTATTTACTAAATATCTGTAAAATTGGTCACAGAAATTGTTCAGGAAATGTATCATTTAAAGATCTTTTTGTTGAGATTTTTGACATTTTGACCTCATGAGGCCCATCATTAATAAGTTCTTTATATATAATACCCTGTAATTTCATTTTGTACATGAGTTATCCTGATTTGCTTATCATTGTTGTTTTGTTTTGGTTTTTTAGTGGTACTGGAGATTGAACCCAGCCCTTTAAAAAAATTATTTGTTTTTAATTTGAGATAGAGTCTCATGAAGTTGCTAAGTTGTCCAAGCTGGGTTCAAATTTGGGATCCTCGGGCTGGGGATTTAGCTCAGTGGCTTAAGCGCCTGCCTGGCAAGCATGAGGTCATGAGTTCAATCCCCGGTACCAAAAAAAAAAAAAAAAAAAAAAAAATTGGGATCCTCCTGCCTCAACCCCAGAGTAATAGAATTACTGGGGTGTACCACTTTGTTCAGCTTGCCACACATATTCTTATATTAATGCCCATTTGACCCAAGCAGCATGAGTAGTCAGCCCTTTGTTTCTGGCCAGTAAAAGCTCTTCTCTGAAAAAATATCAGAGTTCCAGTGTGGGACTAAGGGCTAGGTTAAGGTTAAATTTTGATTATGGTCATGAAAAATCTAGCTCAAATTATTTGTAGAACTGTCTCTACACACACATAGTAAATGGCCAGTATAAACTAGAGAAATAAATGAATGAATGAAAATTAAACAAAAAGAATCTGTTCCTTGACTTTAGGTGGCTCAAACAGTGTCGCCAGGAATGGAGATGGAGTCTCTCCCCGGATCTGCTCTGAGCTCTGCAATGTCATGCCCTATTCTTCTCTGTGCCGTTCCCTAAAACGGTGTCTCTCTTGTAGCCATGGGGTGGAGGGGTTATTCTTTTTCTTATTGAATGCCAAAAAGTGTCTCCTACTTTTCTTTGGCTCTGATTTGGTTCAGGGCTCTCCTTGGACACGTGGCTGTAGGCAGAGGTGGGGTTATAGGAACTGGGTGAAACCAACTATAGCTATTCTTGGTGCTGGGACTGAGTTGATTCCTACAAACCCAAATCAGAAATACTAGCTCAGAATATTCCAGGGTAGGACCATTTTTTAAAGTGTCCCAGGTGACTGAGATTCTGACAAGTAGAAACTGTCCACCTACTAGATCAAGTTTAAATGCCCAGCAAGGTACTCCCAGCTTTTTGAGATCTGGCCCAATGTCTCTGTGCAGCTTTACCCCTGTCCCTCACCTCAAACACACAGCCTCATGAAACTGCCTCCTGTCCCATTCCTGTGACACATTCAATGTCTCTCACTAACAAGTCTTCTACAAGTTCATCCTCTTATCTTCTCTTCCTCTTTTTGAAGAACCTCTAAACATCCTGAAACATGCAACTAAAACCCCACTTCCTCCAGGAAGCATTCCTCACCTTTATTCCACCCAGCCAAGTAGAATTCTTCTCTCTGTTTTGTGAGTGTCCCAGCATACTAAGCCATAGCACCTGTCACTCTGCCCTGTAATTATTTAATAATACCTGTGCCAAACAGTTTGTAAAAGCTGCTTTGTGTAAACATCCCTTGAGTCCTTTGATGAAGACAATACTGAAGATGACAATGATGATGAAGAAGAAGATGATGATAGCAAAAGACTTATCAGGTGGTAAAGCCTGCTCTAAGGCTTGTACCTGTGTCAGACCACTTAATCCTCACAACACCTCTGTTAAGTGGGTCCTTTTATTATCAGCCCCATCTTGTATCTAGGGTCACTGAGGCCCAGAGAAGTGAACTCATTTACTTTTGGTCTCACTAGTGGGTAACACAGCCAGAATCTAACCTGAGTAGTGCTATAAGTACCCACTAGGTTTCAGTCCTTTTACAGATGGGGAGACTGAGGATCAAGGAAATCATTTGCTCAAACTCACTATTTTCATGGGTAGCAGAGTCATAATTTACACCAAGAAACCTTTCATTCAGGACTCCACATCTCCAGATGGACCCTGTTTAAACTTTCTTCTAAGTAACCCCTGGGCCAAACACTTATCCTATTCCATACCTTGGGATCTGGATTATTTCTAGATTTTAGCTATTGCAAATCAAGTTGCTACAAATGCTGATATACAAATTTCTCTAGTATTTTGGTTCCCCTTAGTTAAATCATTAGGAGTGGAATTATTGGATCATTTCATAGATACACATTTTATACCACAAGCCTATGTGAGAATTCCAGTTGTCCCACATTCCCCAACATTTGACTCGGTCAATCCTTTTTCTTTTGGACATTTTAATAGCTGTATAGAGGTATTGCATTATTATTTTAATTTGCATTCTGATAATGACCATGAAATTAAATATTTTCTTGGTTGATTAGCATTGCCTTTATTCTTGGTGAAGTGTCTATTTGAATCATTGTCCATATTTTAATTGGGTTGTTTGTTTTCTTAGTGCTTATTTTTAAAAATTCATTATATATTCTGAAACCAAATCCATTGCCAGATTAGTGGTTCTTTTTTCCTCCAAGTTTGTGTCTTGTCTTTTCATTTTCTTAATAATGTCTGAGAGCAGCAAGTTTAAATTTTGTTAAAATTAATTAATTATTCTTTTGTGGACTGTGTTAATTTACCACAGCAATCATTTATTATTTCAATATCCAGTTCCTGACACATATTTTACCAGATTTATACTCAAATATCTCATAATTTTGATGACATTGAAATTTTGAAAAATTTAAATTTCTGTTTGTTGCAAATGCATAGAGAAAAATTAAGTTTTGTATATTGATCTTGTAGTCTACATCATTGTTAAACTCACTTATTGTAGCAGCTCTTTTGTAGATTCCATGTATTTTCCATATAGAGAATTCTGTGGTGTGTGAATAAAAATAGTTTGACAATGTTTAATCTGCCATTGTTTCTATTCATTGTATTTTTCACCTTAGACATTGTAGTTTCTATCTCTAAGTTTTCTTCCTCTTCTTTTTCTTTTGAAACAGCATCTTGCTATATAGTTCAGTATGGCCTTGAACTCATCATATAGCCCAGGCTGGCCTTGAACTCATGGTGATCCTTCTTCCTCAGCCTCCCAAGTATTAGGATTATAGGTATGCACCATCCATCTCTAAGTTTTCTTTGGGTTTTTAAAAATATGGCCAGAAACTGGATGTTGTGACCCATGCTTATAACTTCAGCACTCTAGGAGGCCTAGGAAGAAGAATCCCAAATTTGAGCCCAGTTTTGGACAACTAGTGACTTAGCAAAACCCTGTCTCAAAATTAAAAAGGGCTGGGGGTGTAGCTCAGTGTTCTATGTTACATCCCAGTACCACACACACACACACACACACACACACATACACACACATGCGCGCACACACACACACACACACACACGTCAATGCCCGGTCTGTACAGTCAATCTTTTATTCTAGTTTAACATATTAAATATATTCATAATAACTGTGTTGGTGTTATTTGATATTACTGACTTTGCCACCATGTCATTTCTGAGTCAGTGTCAATGGACTGACCAATATTTTCACTATAGATAATATTTTCCTGCTTTTTTGTTTTCCTATTAATAGTCATTGGTCTCACCTTGGGTTTTTTTGTTTGTTTGTTTATTTGTTTGTACTGGAAATCAGACTCAGGACCTTGCTCTTGCCAGGCAGGTGCTTGTACTGCTGAGCAACATCCCTGGCTTACCTTTTTTTCTTCCCTGCTCTCATTCATCATTGATTTGGTCCTCATTGCTTAATGTCAAATGTCTTGAGTCAGTCCTTACTTTTTTGTTTTGCTTTGTTTTTTTTTCCCTCTTTTTCTTATTTATTTATTTATTTATTTGTATCAGGGGTTGAACTCACAACCTCGTGTTTGCCAAGCAGGCACTTACGCCACTGAGCTAAACCCCTGGCCTCTTTTGTTTTGTTTTCTAGGTTTCTTTCAGTAAGAGAATAAATGTAGTCTCTCTTACTCCATCCTGAAGAGAAGCATAAATTCTTGCCATCAGCTTTGGCATCAGAATTGGTCGGGAAGTGTCAGAGTTAGCCCTGAGCAACATACAAGCCTCCTTTACACCAGTTGGCACACCTGGCTCCAAGGAAGGATCAGGAAGATCAATCCTACTGTGCTTGTAAGATCACAGGCACTGGGTGCTAACCAGGTCAGTAGTCCTGAGAGGAGTAGCTCAGAAAGGAGATTATCAGCATGCCCACGCGGAAAGCTAGAGTTGCCATATTTCATTCCATCTTTGTCAATAGAATATTTCTTTACTGAGGTTCCAAGGCTTCCACTTTCCCTGCCATGTCAGGTGGGGAGAACACCACCCTCTGATAGGTCTGACCTCTTCTCCAATTACTGACTTTGTCTGGCCAGGGCTGGAGGGGAATCAGCACTCACAGCTTCCCAGCTGGTAATATTAACCACTACCTAGCAACAACTACTTCCATTTATTAAGCAGTTACCATTTGCCAGGTCCTGAGTTACCTACTTAGAATCTGAGGTTAGGAGAGGTAAAGCGGCTTGCCTAAGGTAAAGTGGCTTGCCCAAGAAAGAAATGAGGTCACAATGCTGTGAATAAAAAGAAGAGTGCCTTTGCTAAGCTGAGTTGTAGACTAGACATGGCTGGGGAAATAATCTCTAACCTTGAGGATGTGTCAGTAGAAACTTAGAAATGTAAAGAGAAAAAAGACTGAAAAGATGAGAAAGAATACCCAAGAATCGTGGGCCAAATACAAAAGGTATACCATATGCATAATGGCAATACTTAAAGAAGAAAGAAATACATGAAGCTATATAATGGAGAATTTCACCAAATTAATGTCAGACACCAAGCCACAGAATCAGGAGGCTTAAAGAACACCAGGCAAGATAAATTTCAAAAAGAAAAAACAGCAAAAAAAAAAACTTATCCACAGGCATATCATAGTCAAACGGTGTAAAATCAAGATAAGAGGGTAGATGCAGGAGGAAAGGAGTATAGAATAAAAAATCATGAAAAAAAAAATCTTGAGGCTTGGGGATTTAGCTCAGTGGTGTAAGTAAGTACCTGCCTGGCAAGTGCAAGGTCATAAGTTTGATCCTTGGTACAAAAATAAAATAAAATAAATAAAATAAAATAAAATCTTGAAAGAAAACAGAGGAGAAAAACAAAACAAAACAAACAAACAAAAAAAAACCCTCCCATCCAGGAGCAAAGATAACCGGTTCAGTTTGAAAGTCAAGCAAGCAAGAAGGGAGTAAAGCAAAATATTTAAAGTATTAAGAGAAAAAATTCACCAACATAGTATTTATATTCTGCAAATCTTCCTTCAAAAGAGATGAAGAAACAGACGCAGAACAACCAAAGTAGGAAAAATTTTTCTGATGGACCTGCTTTGCAGGATGTGTAAAAAAATGCTTTAGAGAGAAGGAAAACTATCAGTGAGAAAGTCAGATCTTCAGGAGAAAAGGAAAAGAAAGGAAAAAGGAAAGGAAAGGAAAGGAAAGGAAAGGAAAGGAAGGAATAAGTGTTGTAATATTTAAAAGAACATTTTGTTTTTCTAACTTTTTAAATTGACAGATAAAACTGTGTGTATTTATTAAGTATAACATTCTGTTTTAAAGCATACATATAAGCCAGGCATGGTGGTGCACGCCTGTAATCCCAGCACTCGGGAGGCTAAGGCAGGAGGGTTGTTGTGAGTTCTAGACCAGCCTGGACTACAAAGTGAGCTCAAGGCCAGCCTGAACTGCATAGTCAGACCCTGTCTCAAAAATTCAAAAATCAATCAATCAATAAAAATTAAAGTATACATAGATTGTACAATGGTTACATATAGCTAAATTAAAAAATACATTATTTTTAAAGTTATCATTTCTGGGGCCGGGGATTTAGCTCAGTGGCTTAAGCACCTGCCTGGCAAGCGAGAGGTCATGAGTTCGATCCCCGGTACCAAAAAAATAAATAAATAAATAAAAAATAAAGTTATCATTTCTGGAGTGAGAACACTCAACATTTTAAAGAACATAATAGACCATCATTAACTATATTAGCATCTATACAATAGATCTCTTTATTTCTCCTATCTAACTATATTTAAACATGTGGGATATTGCATAAATTTAATGGTTTGTTTTATTTTGGGTTTTTTTTGGTACCGGGGATTGAACTCATGACTTTGCGCTTGCCAGGCAGTAAATTTAATGTTGTGGTTGCTCAAAGACCAAGCTAATATTGTCTGTATTTCAGTTTTAGTATTTGTGTTGCCAAAGTGAAAACATTTTGCAGGATACAGAATACTAGGTTGGTGTGTTTTTTTTCCCCCTCAACATTTTAAACATTTTGCTTTACTCTTTTGTTTGATTGACTTCTAAGAAGTCTGATGTAACTCTTTGCTTCTCTGTTGGTCAGTTTTTATTTGTCCACTTTCTTTCAAGCTTTTTACTTTTTTATTTTTTCCAAAGCAGATGGGCAGATCAGGGCCTAGTACATGCTAGTCCCAGCCCTAACTGGTGCAGACAGCGCGTCCTACCCAACAGCAGCAGACTACACACTCTTTTCAAGCTCACATGAAGTGTTTAGTAAGATAAACGATATTCTGACCAATAAAGCATAGCTTAACAGGGTTATAAGAAGAGAAATTGTACAATGTCTCTCTCAGAGGATGGTAGAATTACATTTAATGGAATTAAATTAAGAGAGCAATAAAAGAAAGATACCTGGCAATACATTTCTAACTAGAATTGGACCAAAGAAGAAATCTCAAGAGACATTTAAAATTATTTGGTCCCAATGATAAAAAGTATAACTTACCCATAGACGGTAGCCACCATCATCACCCTTGTTATTATTATGTCTCGCCCTCTAGTGCCGCAGTCCTCCCCCACATCATGGCTGAGCTCACTGTGCTCATACCTGAGACCACCCAGCTCTTGAGTCTGGCTAGGTTATGGCATCCTGAGCTTTCCAGTTATCTCACATAACTCGAGCTGGAATCCACATGAGTTATCACACATACAGAAGAAAGCTAAGGGCCTCCTTATCTCAAGCATTTCCACAGGCAGATGATGTTAAGCAGAGGCTCTACCAGCAGAGACCAGGGGTGCAGTAGAGAGATACCATACTGAATAAGGTGAGGTCGTAGCGACCCCTCATAGCTCCTCCCATTGTTAGTATTTGGGGGGTTCTGGGGGATTTTTGTTTTGTTTTGGGGTTTTTTGTTGTTGTTGTTGTTTGTTTGTTTTAGTTTTTTTTATACCAGGAGTTGAACTCATGACCTTGTGCTTGCCAGGCAGGCACTGTACCACTGAGCTATATCCCCAGCCCAGCATTTGGGGGATTCTACAACTATCCACATTTCTTTCCTTTTTTTTTTTTTAATTTATTTTATTTTATTTTAAA
>PVJX010024772.1:0-27913 GCA_004027295.1 Dolichotis patagonum | reverse complement strand
GTCCTGCCTCCTGCGTGTTGTTGCTACTTACGCTTGATGAGGTATCCTGGAGAGTGGGCAGCCACGACATGCAAAACTGTGCAGCCATCGTCATCCTTCTGATTGATGCGGCCTTTCCACTCAGGCTCGTAGTCCATCAACCACCTGAAAAGTTGGTTTTCCCCTGCAGGGAATGAAAAGAGATACAAATTCATTTTCTACATACAAAAAATCAGCAAAGCAAAGTAATAGGCGCCAAACCAAGGCAACCAAATGGAAAGCCTAAAGCGCATTTCTGCCCTCAAACAGATACGGGGACACAGTGGTGTTTGTAAACTGAAAAGAAGAGTTACAGAAACTTATTCACAATAATCTTGGATAGAGCTTCCAATAAATCTATGACAGGGATTCTTATACATATGATCTACAAAGGGGGAGAGATCTCTGGGAAAGGAAAATGAGAGAAGGAAGATAGGGTATGGGAAGGAGCTGAGTTAGGATGTGTTCTTAACTGGAATCAGCTCCAGCCTTGAGCCCATAAGGAGTTCTGGAGCATGAATTACACCTCAGAATTGAGCCGCCTTGAGGCACAAAGGCCAAGCTTTGGAATTCTCATGTCTGCCGGTCAAAAGCTGCAGGTTGATGAAGAACATCCCTGAGAACCTCCCTGTTGGCAAAGAGAGGCAATAGAGAGGCTAGCCAACACTAGGAGCAGTTGGTGCGAAGAGGGTCTGGCCAGGCCACCACCAGCCTCCATTTCAGTCATCAAGCCAGAATCGCTGGTTAGATTGCCCCACTACCACACTATCAACAGGATATACTTCTTTTTTCCCAGACTCCTTCTTTATAGCTCTTGAGATCTTGGAAAGCCACGCACCTCTGCCAACCCTATGAACACCATTTGTCACCACATTAGAGTTGTCCTCTGAAGAACCAGAGACAAACTGAAAGGCTTGATCTTGTTGACACTGCTTATAACCACAGGAACTCACTTAAAAAATAGACACCATGGAGAGCAATGATATTCATCATAGGCATATTTTTCTGCATTTGAGTTTCCTAATTTCAAACTGGGAGAACCGAATTGACTTACAGGTTACTTTAAAATGTTTGATCTGCCTGTATCTGAGTAAAAACAAACTCTCACATGAATTGCCATTATGTGAACTGGATAATGGCAAGACAAATCCGGCAAAAGCAACGATGGAGGCCTAAGGCCTCAAGGTCTGGCCACGGCAAAACTCCCACTGCTGGGGAAATGACACAACCTAGAAAAAGTGGCCTAGAAAGGTTTCTTGGAGCCTTCTAGCTCTAAAATGATATGGATAAATGCCCCATATACTTGGTGAGGAAAATAACTTCTTTCTAAAGTATGACTATGAGAGTGCATGTATGTCAATGATAGAATATTTTTAAAATTTAAAAACTTTAACCAGATGACAAAGCTTTAAAAAGAAACAATTTTATGAAAATAGCAGTTCTTTCAAAGAATCACAACTAAACTGTATCAGTCATAGCCCATGTTTCTCTGAGAATTGCCCAGCCAAATCTCAAAGCATGCAGTTGACCTTCTGGGTTAGAGAGAAAATAAATGCAGAGGAAGAGAGCCACCAAAGCTGCCTTTGCCAGCAGGAAGAAGCCATAGCTCCTAGGACAGCAACATCTGTCTATCCACAGTCCCCTCTGTGGGTCCGGCTCCACCTTGCTGCCAGGATCTGTTTAGCAACACAAAATCCTTTCTATCTGAGCCTCTTATGGCTATTAGGTTCCAGGAGAAGTAAAAATGAGACTGTTCCCCTGCTGCTTTCATCCGTTTGAAAATTCAGATTATTTGGGTAGTCTACAAGCAGGTAGCTAACTTCTGGTTCCACTTGTGCATAGCAGTCTCGGGGCTCAAAGCTGGAAGGTAGCTGGGGTAACTGGGAGAGCACTCACCTGCTTGAATGCAGAGCTGCATGAGGGCATGAAGAGGGTACGGTCCTATAGTCTCAATACTTGCACCAATGGAGATGAGCCACTGGACTAACTTGGGCACCTGTTCCATTTTCTCATAAAGCCCCAGGAAGACATACTTCTGGAAAAAAGAAAGACACATGGGGAGAAGTATGGGAGTTACAACATCAATACAAAACTTCAAACTTCTCCCATTAAAGTTTAGAACCAGTAACAATTGGATTAGCTGTGGCTCATGTCCAAGATTATTATATATAGCAAATCTGTGATGAAGCAGCTAAAAGGGAGTCCCAAATACAAGGCTAAGGTGGGCTGACTGGAAATCAGCAGTTTTAAGAGGCCAACTTACCTGAAAGAGACTTTTTAGTGACAACTCAGGGACACGAAGATTTCTTGGTAGTTGGTCTTTTTTTGCTGACAATAGTAGAAATGACTGATAGGAAGGAAGCAAAAGAAAATTGGAATAATAACATTCTAAAAAACAATAATAATGTTCTGCACATCAGCTATTAGTGCAAAATGGTTAAAGCTTAAACAAAAACAAAACAAAAATTCTCTAATTTTGCCTCCTAATTTAAGCTACCTGCCAGCCAGACATAGTAGCCTATGCCTGTAACCCCAGCACTCAGGAGGCTGAGGCAAGAGGATCACTGCAAGTTCAAGCCCAGCCTAGGATACATAGTGAGTTCAAGACCAGCCTGAACTATATATTATAACTCTGTCTCAAAAAAAAAAAAAAAAAAAAAAACTAAGCTACCTACCAAATTTTTCAGCCTAAGCCACCAAGGTCTGTCTAGCAAACTTACTTTTTGCTGAGGACTAAGTTCTCTATACATTTCCTCAGAGCCCGCTGAGGACAGGAGCAATGAATTCTTAAGCACATCAGTGCTACATTAGCTGTATGTATTTGGCCCCATTAGAACCGATAGAACGATGTGCTGGAACCAGCTCCTATCAGCTGGAGAGCTGGTTGTGCACATTTCTTCCCAACTCTAGTCCCATCGGTCATAGTGATAGTTGAAAACTGATCATGATGATCATGATGAAAGTATGTACACTATAGAAATTAGTAAATGCTACAATTCTCTGAAAATTTGTTTTCAGAGAGCCAGCTGTTTAATCACTAACCGTATCTAAAAGTCACTGAAAAAGCTGAATCCCAGAGAAGTTAAGCAACCTTGCCTAAGTCACACCACCTGAGTTAGCTACTATTCACTGTTAGGAGTCCCTCAAATTATACAGAAACTCTTTCGAGTAGTAAGGATTAGGTCACCTGAGCCCACGCTATCGGTAATCAGGAATAAAAAGGATCAACATGCAATTGTTAATTTTCCTCATTTTACATTACCATTAGCATCTGGGCTTTATATTTCGGTAATGATAATGAAGATGCAGCAAGGAGTGAGGTTGCGGCTAGTTTTAAACTAAATATTTTTAGCATCTTAAAAGCAAGAGGAACTAACTGATTAACATATTTCAATGACTTTCCATCTTTTCAGGGGTTTAAATTCAAGAGTTACGCTGACATCCAGCTCAACAAATAATACATTATAATCACTCAGTGGCAACAGAAAGAAATAATTTAATCAGGAGCCTACTTTCCCAAAAGAGAGATATCTCCTCTTACTTACATGCCACAATCCTTTCTTTGCCATTTTTTCTATTACAGATTGCCATACTTCTGTTGAAAATCCAGTTGTGAAAATGTGATCGAAGCAAGGCAAAAAACTCTGCAAAACAATGGAGTCACCTGAAAGAAAGTTCCATAGTTTAACATTAATATGAAAGAAGACTGGAGCAGCTACAAAAATGTCTTCCAATGAATTCAGCTCACATATATACAAGTGGTAATTTACAGATATCAGAAAGGGATTTTCAAAGTATAAAGTCCTTTGTAATTGATTGAAGTAAATTTCATTAAAAGACTCCTAGAATTAATAACCAAATAGAGCAATGTAGCAGAGAATGCAAAATCAACATAGACAAATCAATACTATTCTTCTACACCAGTAGTGAAACCACTGGATAAGAATGTAGAAAAACAATATCTTTCACAAAAGCTTTGAGAAAAATTAAATACTTGGGAATTAACCTAACCAAACAAGTGAAAATTACTACAATGAAAGCTAGTATTCTGTAAAGGAGATGAAAGAGGACACCAAAGATATTCTCTATCTGGGCTGAGGATTTAGCTCAGCGGCTTAAGTGCCTGCCTGGCAAGCGCGAGGTCATGAGTTCAATCTCCAGTACCACAAAGACTTTTTTAAAAAAAGATATTCCCTATCATCTTGGACAGACAGAACCAATTTTGTCAAAATGGACATACTTCCAAAACTGAGATTTAATAACATCCAAATCAAAACACCAACAGCATCATGCACAGAACTGGAAAAAAACAATCCTTACAATTCACCTGGAACCAGAAGAGATCCAGAAAAACAAAAGCAATCCTGGGTAACAAGAACAAAACAGGAGGCATCACAATCCCAGATTTCAAATTATAATACAAAGTCATAGTGATAAAAACAGGATAGTATTGGCACAAAAACAGACACAAGGGTCAGTGGAACAGAATAGCAGATACAGAAACAATCATCTATCTAATCTTTGATGAAAGAACCAAAAATATACATTGGAAGAAAGCCTCTTTAACAAATGGTTCTGCAAAAAATGGTTACCATATGCAGAAGATTGAATCTAAACCCATGTGTCTCACCATGTACTAAACTAAAATCAAAACAGACCAAAGACCTAAATATGAAAAGAGAAATACTTAAACTAGGCGTGGTGGTGCATCCCTGTAATCCCAGCAATTGGGAAGCTGAAGCAGAACTGCCAGGAGTTCAAGGCTAACCTAGGCTACATAGTGAATTCAAGCCCAGTCTTAACTGCATAGCAAGACCTTGTCTCTAAAAACAAAACAAAACAAAACAAAACAAAAAAAGAAACACCTAACCTGCTGGAAGATAAAATAGGTAAAACTGCTAAAAACATAGGCATAGACAAAAACTTCTGAACAGAACCACAAAAGCACAAGAAATAACATCAAGAATTAACAAATCAAATTAAAAAGCTTCTGCATAACAAAGGAAATAACCAAAAGAGTGAAGAGACCACCTACGCAATGGGAAGAAATTTTTGTCAGTTATATCTTGGACAAGGGACTAATACCTAGAATGTATAAAAAAACTCAAAAAAATTAGAACCCACCCCCAAAAAAACTACAATCAAAAATAGGTAATTGAAATGAACAGATACTTATCAGAAAAAGTGCAATTAGTCAATAAATACATGAAAAAATGTTCAACATCTTTGGCCCTTAGAGAGAGGCAAATTAAAACAATGCTGAGATTCCATCTTACTCCAGAAAGAATGGCTATGAAGAATTCAAATAATGACAGATATTGAAAAGGGTGTGGGTGAAAAAGAAACCTTCTATTTTGTTGGTAAGAATATATGCTAGTACAACCATTATGGAAATCATTATGGAGGTTCTTCAAAATTTCTTCAACAACTCCATTTGACCTAGCTATTCTCCTTCTGGGTATCTTCTTGAAAACATTAAACACATCATATTACAGTGATACATGCATACACATGTTTGTAGTAGCACACTTCACAATAGCTAAATCCTGGAAGCTGCCTATATGTGCATTAGTAAACAAACAGATAAAGAAAATGTGCTATTTATACAAAATGGAATACAAGTCTGCCAACAAAGAAGGATAAACTTGAGTCATCTGTAGGAAAATGGATGCATCTTTAAATGAAATAAATCAGATGCACAACTTAAATATTTCCTGATTTTGCTTATATGATAAACCCAAAATACAAACAAATAAATAAAGCATACATAATAAGAAATAGGAAGATAGATCTTTTGCAAATGGGAATGGATTCAACAAATGGAGGGAGTTGAGAAGGAGGGTATGGAATAATAATAAAGAATTAAGATTAATTAGGTACATATGCCAACTCCCTACAAGAAATGTGATCATCATGTACTCCAAACTTGTACTAATAACATAAAAATGAAAATAAATTAAAAGTTACTTATATTGCTAAAAAAATTGTTCAAAATGGTCATCATTTTAAGTTCACCCATAAAATCAATACCCTAAGATTCAAATGGCGTAAAGTAACATTCATTTAGCTTTTCTATTTTCAGAACCCAATGATATGTGCTTATATTTAATCCCTCAAACAAACCACTAGGGCAATGCCTTATTCGTTCCATTTATAGAAGAGGAGTTGAAAGCATAAGGTAAGTTACAAAACTCAACTTCCTGTAAGAAAAATGTGACACATATTATTGATATCCAACCTATGGAAATTACAATACATGAAGAGAAATTTTATAGCAGATCACACAATTAATTCATAAACAAAAATGTAGACTGGTACCTAGATCTACCAACTATTTTAGTCAATCTAGTCTTCTAATCTAGTAGCCCATCCTCCAAATTACATCTCTCAAATCCATATCCAAGGGGATAAGTTAAGTGCCAGTATAATATGGCACCTCTTCCAGGGTTATTAATTTCAAAATATAAGTAAACATAAAAACGAATACAAATTGGTTTGGAAAGACACAAAATTTCTATGAAAATTTGTATGGAAATGCATTGTTCAGAATTTGGGGATTGAGCCACAGGTATACATTCACCCTGCAAAAAGAAGTACTTCAGTAGAAATGTTTCAGATGCATTGGCCTAAAAAGTCTTGTTTTCTGCACCATACCCCTCAGGATGGGAGCAGAATGGAAACTCCCAGATTAGTATTTTCAGACATAGTCATCAAAAAGCATTTGTTTGAATTCCCTTAACTCTGATCTGGCTTGTGACAGGATAGTGACATTTAGAAGACACAGAAAAGACAGCAAGGAAGTTTAGGGCATGGACCAACCCATTAGAAGGGAAGGACAAACTTTGGTCACCATGAGCACAAGGCGACTGGAGAGCTGTGACCATCAGCATGTGCCTGAAGATTTTCTACTTCTCGGTCTGGGGGCCATGACTGTGCCTGTCTTTAACCCTTGCTCAACTTCTACTATGCTGACCCCCTATAGGTGCCAAATTTGTCAAAATCTGTAGGGTTCTACCACATACCACAAACACTGCTTTCCCACAATAGCAATGGGCACAGTTAGTTGAACTGCTAACAGTTCAATCAACTGTCAGCAATGATTTCCCCACTCCTGAAAGCCAAAGACTATCTTTTAATGATTCTAATGTGTGCCATTTTTCACATTTTAACATCTTTAAAACAGAGGTATGTCACATAATCAGTGCTGTCTCTCAGTAGCAGAACATAAATTAATGGCACATTCTCAAATAAGTGCAATTTAAATTTGATCCAATAATAGTTGAAAATAATAGCCTAGATTTATAAGACTTAAGGCTACAGCATCACTGGCAAGGAGTGTTCACTATGCTTTACAGGTTTCTAATTTTACCAAAGCTGGGCCACTGAGAAAGCCATCTTGCTGACCAGGTCATCAAAGTAGTGATCTAGTGCAAGAACACAGAAGGTTCCCCGATGAGTCTCTCTGAGACTGAGTGTACCAGTGCTCATAGAAACCATTGTCCATACCAGGCAAGGAGCCTCACAGCCAGGACACTCCTCACCCAGTCTTAGCTTTCATAGAACCCTCTATTGGCCCTTCCAGATAATTTTCATAGCAAACAAGAATATTTTCTTACTATTGTACAAAAATGCACAAGAAAATCACAGGAAACAAGCATCACAAAAGACAAGTGGTGTAAGTAATGAAATTTCTACAAATAGCAACACAGAAAACTTATGAGGCTGAATCATTTAGGCAGTAGGACTTAATTGTTTTACAAAATTATGAGCCATCCTGAGTTCCAAATGCTCTCTGATATGTAAACCATTTTTATTCAAACTACATACATCCCAAAGAAAACACCCTGGGATTATCTCCCAGGAGACATAAACATAAGGAAACAAGGACTTTGAAAACAGGAAAAACTTTCCCCCAGTTCAACTTACTGCTCATCGTGGTGAAGATGCCAACAAGGAAATTAGGAACCTGAGCTTGGTCTTGGCTGCTCTGCAGAAGTCGCAGACCCTCAAAAAACATGCGAGCAGCTTCATAAGGCTGGAGTAACCGCAGCAGGGAATAACCAGCTCGGTAGTATCCCTGGACAGAGAAAAAAGAGCAAAAATATAATGTCCTCCATCTCCTCTAACCTGTCACTGAAAGGAAAGATTGGCAACATGGTGAAATCCATTCTAGGAGCAAGCCTCACTTCTCAGTAAGCACAGACTTCTAACGAGCACAGGAGACAGGGTTTCTACGTTATTTTCTACACCATACTTTTCCTGTCATATTTTAACTGTCATGAAAACATGAAATCACATTCAAACCCATCAGTTACACAGCATCTAAAATGAGACACAGAGAAAAGGAAGCAGGTCTTTTTCCAATTATGTGTGTTTTATTATTCGCTCCTCTCACCACAACCTGAACCAGAACAAAGAAATTTTTAAAAAAAAAAAAACCTATGACTAGTGTTTAGGGAAAAAATTAGATTTTCTTGTAAACACAAAAGTTGACAGCCAGGGATTTAGCTCAGTGGCTCAAGTGCTTGCCTGGTAAGCATGAGGTTGTGAGTTCAATCCCCAGTACCAAAAAACAACAACAACAACAAAAAAAAACCAAAAAACAACAAAAAAGAACTTTAAAGATTAAACACAGAAGTTGTTCCCAATCCTATGAATCAAAATAAACCCAATTTCCACTGGACAGGTAAGGGAGGAAAAAGTGTAACAAGAAGCACTACTATTTCCAAAAAAAGTTAAAAATCAACATATACAGGGATAAATGCATACCTGTGTTTACAGCTGCACAATTTATAATAGCTGAATTTTGAAAACAGTGTATATGGCCATCAACAGATGAATAGACAAGGAAAATGTGAGATTTATACACAGTGGAGCACTGCTCTGCCACAATGAAAGATAAACGTCAGGCATTCATAATTAACTGGTGTACCTTGAGAACATAATGTTAAGTAAAATAAGCCAGACGCACAGTCTTAAATATTGTATGGTTCCTCCTATATGAAAAACTACAAATAAAGCACAGAATAGAAAACAGGTAAATAGGAAATATGGAGAAATTCGAATAATTCCCCCAATTACCTATTCCACTGTTTCAAAAATATTTTAATATGTATACTAATCTTTTTCATTTATACTTGTATTTTGCCTTAGTTCACTGAAAGTTCTGTGCTATTATCTTTCTTTCTCTTTGTATAAGAGAATGATTTTTGCCTTATCTCTTGTATTCTGCGTAACTACTTTAAAAACAATGATACAGTATACTGCTGTTATACTCATTTTGTTATGAAATTTTGTTTCTTTTTTATAAAATAAAAAACCATTGAAAATTACTGAGCTCCACATTATAACAAATATATAAAGCCCTCTCCAACTGATTTCTGTACAGACATTACAATGATTAATAAAGTTAAATAGTCTAGTTTTGCCTATATGAAAACTGTAGGAATCTACTGTAGGAACAAGATGTTAATTGCCTTCCCCAATTTGACCAAGATTCTACTTAACAGAGACTGGACAGCAATCTCAATTTGACCAAAGCTCACCATTTCAGGAAATCTAAGTCTGTTTATTTAACCTTCAGTTTACTGGGGAAAACAGCCAAATACCAAAAAAGGAAATTAAAAGTCCCCTGCTAAGTCTCCTAGAAGTCTCCCTCAGAAACCATTCCCACCCCTTCCAAACCCTTAAAAACCCCTGAATCTGTAAGACAACACCTTCTTTCTTCTGTCTTCAGATCAGAGAAGTTCACTAATAAACTCACTTGGACTATTGAGTTCAAGTCCTGCCTTTTCCTCCTCTTGCTATCAAATCAATTTTCTGGCTGAAATAGCAAAAAGTGTTCACAGACTGAACCCATGAAAAAGCAAGTACTTGGCTAGTGATTTAGCTCAGTAGCACAGCATCTGCCTGGCAACACAACAAGGTCCTGAGTTCTATTCCTAGTACCAAAAAAAAAAAAAAAAAAAAAAAAAAAAAAAAAAAAAAAAGAATAATGTAAAAATCAAGCACTTAAAAGATAGAAGGAAAGACTTCCGGGAAGATGGTGAAGTGGCGAACTGCAGAGAAACAGCCTTTCTGAGATTTGCTGCCCAGATGCTGAATATAGCAAAAGAAGAAGGAGGAAAGTGGATCCCCAGGATCCACCAAGGATCTAAAGTGAGCCAACATCATACTAAATGGACAAAGACTGAAAGCTTCAACCCTAAAATCAGAAATGAAACAACACTACTCTTATTCAATAAAGCTCTGGAAACATTATCCTGATCAATTAGACAAGAAAAGAAATAAAAGAATAAGGGTAGGAAAGGAAGAAATTATTATTTGCAGTTGACATGATGTTTACACAGAAGACCCAAAAAACTTCAGCAAAATACTTCTAGATTTAATAACTAAATCCCATAACATAAAGTCAATACTCAAAAATCAATAGCATTTATGTACACAAATAATGCACTCACTGAGAAAGAAGTTAGAGAAACACCTTTCACAATACCATTGGAAAAAAAAACTAGGAACCAATCTAATGAAGGAAGGAAGTAGAAGAACTTTACATTGAAAACTACAATACTCTGAAACAAGATTGAAGAAGGTATTTTTTTTGCACTTCAAAAAAAACTTTATTGTAGGCAAAACAGATATAAATAGATAAGTGTGATTGTATGCATATATACAAATATACCATAATACATTTAATTTTACTTGACTTTGAGAAAAGAAAGTACTAACATGCAGCTGATTGAACTACTAAACTCCAGAGTTGTTTTTCGTGACAGAATCAGTCTCTTAAGTCTCTAAACAAAATGATATTTAAAATAGGGTAAAAACGAAGCACAAAATAGCATTGAAAAGGTATTCTGTATACATATGTATACAATCAACTATCAATACACCAAACTCTAGTTATTCATAAAAGATAGAATTATCAAATTAAACTTAAAAGTCCATCATTTGTCAATTGTATCTTAATATATCTGGGAGTGTGAAATCCATGTGCATTCTGCTTCCAAGTGAAGAAGGTATTATAAAATGGAAATATATCCCTTGTCCTTGGATAGGAAAAACCAATATAGTGAAAAGTCCATAGTTTCAAAATTGACATACAGATTTAATGCAATCCCATGAAAAATACCAATAGCATACCTCACAGCATTAGAGAAAACAATCCTAAAATTCCTAAAAACCAGAAGAGACCCAGAATAGCAAAAGCAAGAGACATCTCAATCCCTGACTTGAAATTATACTACAAAGCTACAGTGATAAAATCAGCATAGTAGGGCAAATAAATAGAACTGAGGATCAATGGAACAGATGAGAAAATGCAGAAAGAACTCCAAACACACTCAGACATGTTATCTTTGACAAAGTAGCCAAATATTTTCACTGGAAGAAAGATAGCCTCTTTAATAAATGGTGCTGGAAAAATTGAATTTCCACATGCTGAAGATTAAAACTAGATCCCTATCTTTCATCACGCACTAAACAAAAATCAAAATTAATTAAAAATCTAAATATTAAAACAGAGACAGTAAATCTGCTAGAACATAGAATAAGTAGAACTCTTGAAGACATTTGTGTAGGCAAAGACTTTATGGAACAAAACCCTAATCACACATGAAATATGAGAAAGAATCAGTAACTGGAATCTCATCTTATTAAAAACTTTTGCTTTTTTTCCATCAACAGAGTGAAGAGACAACACAGAGTGGGAAAAAATTTTTCCTCAGACAAAGGACTAATATCTAGACTACACAAAGAACTCAAAAAATCAGACTCCCTCCCCAAATTTAAAGACCCAATTCAAAAATGGACATCTGAAATGAATAGACACTTCTCAGATGACAAAGTAGAAACAGCAAATAAATATATTTTTTAAATGTTCACCACTTATGAATAGAGAGATGCAAATTAAAACAATGCTGAAATTCTATCTCAGTCCAGAAAGAATGGCTATCATCAAGAAATCAATCAACAGCAAATGCTGTCAGGGCTGTAGAGAAAAAGGAACCCTTCTCCACTGTTGGTGGGAGTGCAGACTGGTGCAACCACTGTGGAAATCGGTGTAGAGATACGGAGATCCCTTTCTCATCCTCATCACTGTACAGGAAGTTTATATTTGTAATCCCATGGAAACACTGGAATTCTAGCAAGTTAATTTCAATCCACTACTTCCAGTGCAACCCATGGAGAGAATAAAGACACTAAGACATATTTTTAATTATGATCAGCCAAGGGGTCCAAAGTACTGCCAGGATGAAGCTCTACTGGAACAAAGGCCTTGACCCAGGGCCTAACCCAGATTTTATGAATTCATGAAACAGGGAGTGGCTAAAGGATGAATAACTGTGAGAATGGCAGGAATTCTGTGAATACTGTGAGCTGGGCTAGCTAGGTGGCCAGAAAGCACCTCTGCAATATGCAGAGAGAAGGATATGCAGAAAGACCAATCTGCATAACACAATTGAAGTAGCATTTAATATCGTGTGGGCTAGTACTTCAGTTTCTGATGTGCAAACTTTTCTGCCCTGGGAAGTCATAGCCTCTTATCTAGTCAACAGCCTGGAGTAGTGGAATGCCATGGCAGGGAAACAGCAACTGTTGCCTAACTTTGAAGATCATGCACCAGCACCTCAGCCAGCCCTATGTACATTGCTCAGAGACAATTGAAGGGAAAAGGAAATGGCTTAGCCAGCTCTGTACATATCTGTACATGGACATAGAGTCAGGTTTAGCCAAAATGGAGGTCATTGTTCTTTATTCAAGGAAAGCTGTCCAGGTGGTCCTCTGTATGGAGATTCCTCACAAAACTAAAATTATAGGGTCCATTTGACTCAGATACTGCCCTTCTTAGTATGTTCCCAAAAGAATTAAAAGTAGCAGTGATACAAGTACACCCATGTTTACAGCAGCACAGTTTATAATAGCCAAATCTTGGAAACAACCCAAATGCCCATAAACTGAAGAATGGATAAAGGAGATGTGGGGATTTTTATACAGTGGAGTCTACTCTATCATAAAAAAGGATAAGCTTGAGACATACCTAGCTACATGGATGCACCTTGAAATCATGCACTTAAGAGAAACAAGCTGGACACACGTGTTTAAATACTGCATTGTTTCTCTGTGTGAGCAACTGAAAGTGTAAACAAGGACCAAAATGTTTAACAGAAGTTGGGAAATGGGGAGAAAACTTTGAAATGAGAAAGGGAACAGGGAGAAAGAGTGAGAAAGGAAGGAAGGGACAAGAAAAAAACAGAATAGAAGTGAAAAAATGGAAGCAAAGCTTTTGTAAATAAGAAGGGGAAGAGAAGTTTAAAGGAAGTAAGAGGAATAGGGAAAAAAGAAGCAAGATATATCACATAAGATACAAATTCACTATGATAAAAGTTATCATTATGTGTATCTAAATGTACCAATAAAAAATAGATGGTAGGAGGAAAGAAAAGAGAAAGCATGGGAGGGGACAGAATGAAAAAACAATTGAGATGTGATATATAGATATAGATATAGATGTAGATATAGATATAGATATAGATATAGATATAGATATAGATATATAGATATAGATAGATAGATAGATTCCCCAAGAGGAATGTGATTAATATGTACTGAAACCATGTACTAATAAAAATTCTTTAAAATCCCCTTACCAATGAATCTAATTATTTATTGATATGTTTTAACTTTAATTTTAAAGTCTAAATACCTTAGATAACAATCAGAAAAGGAAGAAAAGCCCGGCATGGTAGTGCATGCCTGTAATCCCAGCACTTGGGAGGCTGAGGCAGGAGGAGCATCACAAGTTCAAGGCCAACCTGGGCTACGCAGTGAGGTCAAGGTCAGCCTGAACTACACATAGCAAGACCCTGTTTCAAAAAACAAAACAAACAAACAAAAAGAAAAAGAATTTAAAAAGTGTTTGTGTTTCATTTGTGTATGTTTTTTCACCTAGTTAAGCTAGTATAGAGTCTATCATTTCTTTGTTTCCTTACCTTTAGATTTCATTTTTTATTCTGCAGGGAAGTGAGAAGAATCAGAATATACCATCCAAAAACATGCCACCTTGATATAAAGGTGATTTTTAGCCAACGTCATTTCAGTAAGATTCAACAGATACAGAAAGAAGCCTTCCTGGAACCTCCTTTAAATGCTGAACTCCCAGAAGACTCTCATACATTCCCTCTTTGGGAGAAGCTTCATGGTTATGAAGAAGAGAAAATCAGCACCAAGGAACCTGCACAACATGACTAAAATATCTGTACCTACCATTTGTTTACCCACAAATTTGCCTTACCATGGTTTACACACCATAAAAGCCTAAAAATTCTCCTTTTCTTTTCACATGTCCACAATTTATTACACTTTGGTAAAAATGCCACATAAGCTCTCAGACCTGTCTCCTTTTTTTGAGATTGTTGACTCTTTTCTAGAAAGATTCCCATGTCACAGAAAAATGAACATCAAATAAAATCTATACGCTATCCTGCTAATCTGTCACTCCTTCATCTAATTCATAGGGGCCCCATTTACTGAACCAAAAGGGGGAAGCAGAGAACAAACAAGGGGACAAGCAGAGAAGGAGGCATGTCCAGAAGCTCCAGGTGAGAAAAGGGCAGTGGCCCCAGCTGCTATGCTGCAGGTTTGGCCCCTCCAAGAAGCAGCTGGGGGTGTTGCTCAGAAATCGCAGCCACAATCGCAGATATGTGAACAAATCCCAACTACACTCTCCTCCTTCTGCTTAGAGGATGAGAACATCCTAAAGTGCCTTTGGGAAGAATTTCTCAAAAATGCACTCCCAAATCCATCCTCTGGGCTTGGAGGTGTAGCTCAATGGTACAGTATGCACTTAGCATGTTCAAGGACCTGGTTTGATCCTCAGAGCCTCAAAAAATAAAAAGTATCTTCCCTTAGAAGTTTGAGGGTCAGTGCCTACTTATTACATAAAATATCTAAACCCTTCCCTCAGGGTTAGAGTAACCTCTAGGTCAAACTTCCCCACCCATCTCATTCCACCTTCTGAGTGATAACAATTTTACTTATGTCTCCTTAATCATTAAAGCAGCTCTGAAGCATAGGTACTGTCATGGTTTATATTGGTGGTTCCCAGGCCTCATGTATTTGCATTGTGCATTTGTGATTGGTTCATTGTCTAGTGCTTGGATTGGTGGTATCAGTGCTACACCCTGCTAGGGGTAGAGCCAGGATGTGATGTAGTGGCAGGAAGAAGGTGTGTCTCTCTCTTGCTGGTTTCTGCTTGCTGTCTGCAGCCGCCAAGAATTGCGGCCCCGCCATGCCACGCTGCCTTGGAGCCAACTGAGTATGGACTGAAACCTCCAAAAACTGTAAGAAATAAACCTTTCCTTTCCCAACTTTTGGCATCAGGTATTTTGTCTCAGCGATCAGTGAAAAGTAACTAAGACAGGTACTATCTCATTTTGCAGCTGAGGAAACTAAAATTTGAAAGAGAAGGGTAACTCAGCCAAATTGTTGAAACACAGTACACAGTACACAGCAAAGCAAGAGACTGAAAGTCCTATGGTTTTCCTACTTTATCACAGAGTCTCTCTACAGATTGTCTAGACCATTAATCTGACACATAAAAATGTGTTTGTTGCTCCAGATAACCCTAGAATTGCTTTCCACTTAGAATCTCGATTTCACTTGGGTGCTCTTCCTCTCCCACCTTAAATGCAAATCTCTCAAGGCCTGGCTGTGTGTTTTAACTCTTTTAGTCTTCCCTGAGCCACTAGGAATAGTAAAGCTGCCTTGAAGAGTGGGCATTTAAGCATTCAACCTAAGAAAAAAAATCAAATCATTATTTATTGACCTTTGTTAATGAGCTTAAGATGTCTTTGTCTATCAAACCTCCCTGATCCCTCCAAAGGGGCTGATTTCTACCATAAGAAATGTCTTCTGAAGAACTGACATTATGTCACCTCTCCGCCAACATCTGAAATAAAGAATTGCTAAAATGAAACAGACAACAAAGAACATGAATAGATAATGAACTTTGGGGTAATTACATCAGAACAAAACGAACTCCTCCAGGATCTCGCTGTGCTCTACCTGCCAGGAGGCCAAGCACTAGCTCTTCCCAGTAAGTGCATTTCAATACTTGCCGCCACTGTGTTGTACTGTTCTTCAGATGATGCTCACAGGCCCTATGGGCCTCTGAAGGGCAGACAGTGTTAAGAGAGAAGCTTTCTTGCCAAGTCCATTTTAAAAGAAAGGAGAGACTTTTTTAAATGGTGGAGCACCGGGTGCTAGTAACTCAGCTTCTCCAGCAGTATCTAGAGTTTGGAAAACAGTAGCTTGGACAGGAAAGAAAGGGAGAGGGGATACCTAGCAACCAGGAGGGCACTGAGAGAAGAGGGGACAATGATACAAAAAATGATACAAAAGAAATAGAACACATCACAGAGGACAGAGGTGACCCTCTGCAAACTGTGCAGCCAAAAGCAGCAAGTCAGCCACCACTGGGAGACAAAGAGACACTAAAACCTTTTCACTCACGGAGAACCACATGGCACTGAGACTGAGAGAATCGGTGGCAGCTGGAACTGGCAAGGAAAACGTGGGACACTGCTTCCACAGTGGCCTTCCACAGTCAACAGCTGGTGAGTGACCTTGGTCCAGCACCCACTGCCACAACTGTGGAACAAGAACTGTCATGAGTGCCATTGTAGAGAAGGGCTCAATGTTTGAATCTGGGTCCCAGAGCAGTCTCTTGGCCCCAAGCCATGCTCCATGATGTCGAATTCCCAGAGTGGAAGAGCAATGGACGGCCATGGAAGACAGCTGGGGTTGGAAAGCAGGCTGGAAGGAGTCCCACCGAGGGACTAGCGCTGTTGAACAGGGATCCACCTCCTGCGATTAGAGACCAGGTTCAGCCTGATTAGAAGGTGACACTGGCACCCTGTGGGGTATCCCACTGCTGGGTATCTGCACCCAGCACTGCTCTGGGAATTGACTGCCACCCAGACTTCCAGTATGAGCAGAAATATGTTTCAGTTTGATCTCTACTCCTTAATCCTAGGCTGTGGAAAAGATCCATGAATCCAAAACAGAAAACTTTATTTACTTTATTTCCCTTTTTTTCCGTTTTCCTCCTCCTGTTCATTTTACCCCATTTTCAGTCCATTATTTTCCCTGTGTTTCTTGTCTGAGGGTGTGCGTGCATATGTGTGTGTGTGTGTGTGTGTGCACGCGCACACGCTCTTCTCTTCCTCTTCCCTTTTCCTTCCAACATAGTTATAGAGGATAAAGTAATTCCCTTTTATTCCCTTTTGCTCCTTCTACTTTTATCCATATCTTTTCACCTGACTTCTTTCTCCTGTTTCTTATTCTTTCTCTGTATTTTTCTTTCTTCTCCTCCTTTTCAATCACCTCCTTTTAACTTTTTCTTTAATATTTATATTAACCATAGATTCTTTTCTCATCACCATTTCTCACTACTGATTTTATATCATTTTTCTTGTTATCCTCATCTAAATATATAATGTACCTCTACCACCGTGAGGATCCTTTGCTCCCCTCCTATTTCCTCCTTCCCGTTCCACATAGCAGAAGACTTTTTAAAAAGAACCACATGCTGCATTACCTGGTCCCCAACCCCTTGGGTTTTAGAGAATTGATTCATGGAATGCTTTCTTTTCACCATTACAGGACACACAGCTGTCACATTTAGTGCATATTAACTGTGGGTCAAGACTTGAGTTGTTATGATGCTTACACTGTAATGGTGGCTTTCTTCTCTAGGCTAAAGGGAAATCCAAAATTGAGTCTCACAGTGTGTTATTTGTCAACTTGCCCTGATAGATACTGCAGTAGTAACTGATTAGCTTAATAACACTGTTGTTGATTTGACTGCTCAAGAATAATCCTGATTGAGCAGACAATTGTGCACTAGTGAATCTGTCTGCTGATTCTACCATCACACCCAGGGAGAGCAACAGCAAGAGTTCCTAACCCAAGAACTCAGACTGGATCAGAATATGCAAGAATGCCTGCATCATGATGGAAAAATAGTCCTGAGCCAAGTTAGCTTCAGAATTGTGGTAGAAGGATCACACAAGTTATTGAGGTGTGAGCACTCAGGTTCTCTGGCAAAGAAGCTACTTGGGAATCATATATGCACTGTCTCACTGGAATAATCTCTGTTCCCATCACATATCTTATAGGTTTCAATTTTTGTTTCTTTCTTGATTTACTTAGCAATGTGAGGTTATGTTCTTTTATGGTTTCTTATGTTTATTAGATTTTTGCTTTGGGGTATTTTTTCTTCCATTGGCTCTGATTTAATAGGGTTCTAGGCTCTCTTTCTTGTCTCAACTCCCTATCTAGTTTCTTCACCTCAAACCCCTGAAGCCATATTACCATATTTCTTTATTCTTTTTCCAAGCATAAACTCCCCCCCCGAGTTTTTAATTTCTCATACTTAGCTTCCTCATAATCACTCCTATCTTCTCTAGTATTAACCCTCAATCCTCCCCACTCTAAGCCTTTGGCTCTTTTATATCTTACTTAGCTTATTATGCTCCCTATCAGAAGGTTCTGACAACCATATAGCTTTCCTCCATCAAAAAATAAACCTGCTTCCTCCATATTTCACCCTTGCCCCCACAAGTATCCTTCAAAAACTCTCAATTCTAACCCTTCAACTCAACTGAAAGTACTCCATATAATCAGACCCCACATCTAATTTTTCTTCTCCTGTATCACTATCCCCCCCTTCAGACTTCCTTCTGAGTATCTTACGCGCCTCACCCATCACCTTCCATTTTCCTCCCTCCACTTCACCTACATCACTGCAGAACAACTACAAGTAATAAACAGTCACAGTGTGAAGAGAGGATACACAAAGGTGGATATGTAACTACAAGAAGTGTTGTGGGAGTGAATTTATTGATGCAATTTAACCAGAAGCAATTCTTTCAGAAAATCACAGGGACAGAGACACTAAGTCTACTGGAAAATAGAATAGATAGAACACTTAAAGATAAAGGGGTAGGAAAGGATTTTTCTAAACAGAAAATCAACTGCACAATAAATACGAGCAAGAATCAAAAAATGGATCATATCAGACTAAAAAGCTTCTTTACAGCAAAAGGCTCAATTAGCAGAGTGAAGAAAAAAACCTATAGAATGGAGAAAAAATTTTCAAGGTACTCCTCAGACCAAGGACTAATATCTAGACTATACAAAGAACTCAGTAAAATTAAACCACCTAAAATTAAAGACCCAGTAAAGAAATGGGAAAGGGAAATGGATACTTCACAGACAAAGGAATATAAATGGTCAACAAATATATGAAAAGAAGTTCAACATCTCTGGCCATTAGAGAAATGTAAATTGAAACAACACTAAGATTCCATCTCTCTACAGAAAGAATGGCTACCATTAAGAAATCAAACAATAGCAAATGATGGCATGGTTGTGGTAAAGAAGGAAACTCCTCCATTGTTGGTGGGAATGGAAACTAATATAACCATTGTGTAAATCAGTATGGAGATTCCTCAAAGACCTGAAATTAGAAACTCTATAAGATCCAGCTATTTCCCATCTAGTTATCTTCCCCCAAAGAGCTTAAGACAACATATTACAGTGATATGTGCATACCAATATTTACAGCAGCACAGTTCATAATAGCTAAATACTGACAGCAGCCTATATGCCCATCAACAGCTGAATGGATAAAGAAATGTGAATAAGTAAAGGAATATTACTCTGCTACAAAGGCTGACAAATTTGAGATGTTCATATTAAAATGGATGCACATGGGAAATAAAATGTTGAGTGAAATAAACCAGACACACACATATAGTGCCTCTCATTTGAGTGAGGCAAAGTACAAAGAAAATAATAAAGATAAAGGGGAACAAGGGAATGAATTTCTTGTAATAGTGAAGTGGTTCAAGAAAACAAGGGCAAGGGGAGAAGAAGAGGGGAAGGGGAAATAAGCAGAATAAAGATATGCAATGTGCAGGAACCTAATAACCTCAATTAATGTAAACATTATATGCCATCACATGAGCTAAAATTAATAATATCAATAAGAATAAAAACTGAGATGGGCTCTTAGCTTTGAAGCCTTTCAATGTTTTCATTCATCAGTTGGAATGGTTTTATTCTGGGTTTTTTTACTATATCATGCGTGATGGTATGAACAGCTGTTTTGAAGAAAACAAAACATTATGACAGCTATTGCTGATTTAATATCATCCTTCTTAGAAGTCCTACCATGCTTCTATTCTTCTACTACCATTGGTTCTATCTATCACATTGTGTCTTATTGGGATTTGAATATGTGTGATAGTATAAACAAAATTTTTTATCGAAAATGAGATATTATAGTATCCATTGATCATTCTCTGTTATTCGGTTCAGAATGCCCTGTAATTCTTTCACTCTTTGAATGGTTTTATACTATTTTGTTATGTTTGATAGTATTGTATTTGAAACTACGCTTAACTATAGCAGAGAAAGAGATATTGTGATAGTTACTGTTAACGTCTGGTTGTTTTAATGTAAAGTACTGTGTTGCCTATGTTGTCCTGTTCCGATCTGCTCTGTTCTGCCCTCTTTTGTTTTATTCTCTTAAAATAAAATAAAATAAAATAAAATAAAATAAAATAAAATAAAAATTGAGATGGGGAATTGGAGATGGAGGGAGATGGGGGAGGATAGGAGAAAGGAATTTAAATAAAAAGAAACATGCTGTGGCCCTGAAGCAAGGCCAGCAGATCGCTGTAGCTGCTGATTTCAAACAGGAGCCTAAAGAGAATTCTTTCTGTGGTCTGTTGGCCATTTCAGAACTTTGGAAATGGAATGGTCAATTCATCGGAAAGAGATAGCAGGTGAGTATGGCAGACTTTGGGGAACCTGCACCATGCGGTTGACTCGGGCTGCCGGGAGAACAAGGAACTCTTCCCATCTCTGGGGGGCGACTGTGATCCTGCCTGCATGTGGGCTGAGAATCAGACATCTCATGTCGTCCTGTCCCCCACCCCGTGTTCCCCCTCTCCCTTCCCCCTGCCTAGCAAGTGAGATCCAGTGAACTACACATCTTGTGAAAAGATTGGCTATGTTATTTAGTATGAACTCTCCATATGCAAGGATAAGGACAACCATTTGGAAGAAAACAACAGACAATATGACAGATAGTGAAGATCTCTGGTTGTCTAGCTTTGAAATTTATGCTTTCTTATGTCCCATTCTGTTCTGTTTTGTTGTGTTTAATTTTACTCCTTTTTAAAATTTAAAAAAAAATTTTTTTAAAGAAACATGTTGTAATGCATACATGTAACCAATCCCCAAGAAATTACAAACTTCATGTACTGCAAATATGTACTTATAAAAAATTTTTAAAAATAGAAATCAAGCGAGGAAAATAGGCAGGTAAGAAGGGAGAGGATAGCTGCCACCACCCTCAGCTGACACTACAGCGTACCTTCACATAGGTTGGATCCCACTGGAGACATTCCTTGGCAGTGAGAAATGCTTCATTCCATTTCCCAAGGCTGTAAAAGGCATTGGATTTGCTGCAGAGCAGCACAGCCAATTCCCTTGGAGGAACCCTGTGAAAAGAACAAAAGGGTGATCTATACAGCAGCCATTCTACAGATGGGAGGAAGGCCCTGAAGGCCACCATTCTGGAGCTGGCTGCTGCCATCAGGAAGTGGGCTTCAGGCAGAAAGCAACATCTCAGTTATGCCCATTAGATCTGTGCTTTTCAGACCCTCTAGAGAGCCTAGAGCATTTACAATGTACAAATCTATCCCTTTCACTCCCAAATTCTCTACTACCTTCTGATGCTGCATGTCCTCAACATCTTGGTTGCATCTCCCACAGATCTTCAGAAATCTTATGATTTAGAGATTATTGAATAATATGCTTCAAACATGGTGGCTGATTCTAAGGACGGGGAAGACGGGAGTTCTTCTGGACGGGAGACAGTCCAGACAGGGTGTGAATCACTCCACATACATGTTGCTGCTAAATGGATATAAAGTGCCACAGGAAGGACCTCTCAGAAGATGATTACTTCATCTCCCTGCCCAACCCTCAGAAGAACAAGCTATAGATAAGAAGCCTCGGCAGGTTCCATGGGCAGGGAATTCCAGGTTTCTGGTACCCACAGGGTACACCAAAGCAGAGGCAAGGCCTCTAAGTGAGGCCCTAGCCCGCAGGTTCCTGCCTCTAGGAAAGGATAAAGCCAGGAAGGTGAGGTTCTCTAAAGCATGGCAGGCAGGTACTAATCTTGCCTGTGTCCAAAGTTAAGATATTAGCAAGGTTAGTGCCAACACCAAGTTGGAAGAAGAAAAAAAGCTTTTAAAAATACATAGACAGTACTGAGAGAAGCTCAGGTGCCACTCGAATGTAAGACACACAAAGGAAAAAAGCAGGGCTTACAACTTCTTTTTCATGTGGTACTTCAAATATACAAATCATTGTAGAAAAGTTAAGTATTATAGATAAAAACAAAAATAATTATTGCCACCACCCTGAACATTCAACGTAGTGCTTTTGCCACCCATCAGTTCCTCTAGGTGAAAACATTAGGCAGAAGCACACAGGAAGCAGTGGGGCAGGCGGCATAAGATTCGCAAGGGAGTCCTGACCACAAGTGTAGGTGACGCCATGGTGTCCTTCCCAGACACCTTGCCATGGGACTGCATGGTATCGTCCTTCCCAGCTGCAGTGACTGCTGGTTGCAACTAGGGACTCTCAGCACCTCAGTCTCTGAGATTCATCCTCAACCCAATGACAGCTGCCCTCTCCTTAGGAAGTTATATCCATGCTGTGAACTGAACTATGTTCCCCAAAATTCACTCGTCAAAGCCCCCTAATACTCCAACAGCATTTGGAAATGGGACCTTTGGGAGGTAAGTATGTTTAAACCAGGTCTTGAAGTAGGGCCCTCATGAGGGGTTTAGTGCCTTTATAGTATGGAGACTTGCTCAATCTCTCCATTACATGAGGACAAAGGGAGGAGACAGCCATCTACAAGCCAGGAAGGGAGCCTTCCCAGGAGAAGCAAATCATCCAGCACCAATTTTGAACTTCCAGCCTCCAGAACTGTGAGAAATAAATTTCTATTGTTTACGTCATCCAGTCTATGGTATTACTACCTCAGCCTTAGCATGTTAACCTAGCCCCACATCTTAGAACAACTCCAGCGGCCTGACAGCCTACAAGCTGATGGCTGATTGATACGGTAACCCAAAGGCTAGCCCCCTTACCTCAAAGCAGAACTAGCCCTGTGCTTAAGCTCTTGCTTCAGAACTTCCTGCACAATGAGGCTGAACCTGGATCCAGTTTAGATACCATCCCTCCCTGGAGTTGTCCCCTGCCTCACCCATTTTCCCTCAGTTGCTCAGTAAGTCACATGCACCTCAATCCAAATCTTTGCCAGCAACAACAGGAAAGCAAGCAGCAAGAAACAGGCAATGAAACAGTGTCAGGAAAGGCAATATATGAGAGTCCAGGCAGAAGTCCCATTAGTGGTCACTCAGGTAGTAAGAGGAAGAGCTGAGATATGAACAGTGTGGAGTCAGTTTATAACTATAACCACTATACAACTCTGCCTCTTTAGAAAGTTGGATGTTTTGCCCTAAATAAGGAACTGTAGGCCCAACTCTGACACAATACTGATCTGTACCAGGGTTAGGCAGATCAATAGAAACTACAGGCACAAGCCAATTACATTGCAGTGTAGACACAAAGATGACAAGCAATAGGAGATAAAAGCCATGTTTCAGTAACTCAGTGACATTTTTCAGTAAAATTTTAGGCTGTGTTTATCCCACAGATTTCCACACACACACATGCACACTACAGCCATTCCCAACTGCTTCTTGGAAGCCTCTAGGGTCTCCAGAACTATTTAGGTGATCCACAAAGTCAAAATACTTTCACAGACGTGGTAGGCTGAACAGTAGCCCCCAAATCATGTTACCTTTCATGGAAAACAGGTCTTTGCAGATATGATTAATTTACAGATCTCAAGAAGGGGAGGTCATACTGCCTTATGATACACTTTCAAGAGTCCTTAGGACAGAGAAACATTATTGCAGTAAAGGAGAAGGTAGTGTGATTATAGAAGCAGATAGGAAAATGAATTTTGATAGTGGAAGAAGGGAAAAGCCCAAGTATACCAGCAGTCACTCAGAGATGAAAAATGCCAGAAAACAGAATCTCCTCTCAGACTCCCCACAAAGTAGCAACTCTGCTACTTAGTCCCATAAAACTCACTTCAGGCTTCTAATCTACAGAACTATAAGAGAACAAATTTAAATCGGTTTAAGCCACTAAATTTGTAGTGTTTTGTTACAGCAGCTACAGGAAACTAACAGAACAATAACACCAAGACACTCTGTGCCTTTTCACACTCCTTCACTCACAGCACAGGGAAAATTTTTCCAGTGATTATGTGATATGACATCACAACAAACTGAATATATAAATAGGAGAAAGAAGAAAGCTGTCTTCTGCTGAGACAGACATTGAGAGAGTTGCACTCTTCTCACGAAACTTTTTGTTTTGAAAAATTTACCTATTTTTTTGTAAAAACATAATGGATCTATTTTTGCTATTTAATAATTACATATTTTTAGTTTTTCTCAGTTTTAAATTCTGATTCACACTATCTGAATACCTGTTTCTAGAGAAATCTATAACCTCCATAATATCTAAGACTGGCTTGAGAACAGATTTCCTGAAGCTGAAGGGAGAAGAAAATTTGAAAAGGAGCCTGAATGCCTGGGTTGTGTGCCCCTGTGACCAGGCGGTAAAGAACACAGAAAATCAAGCAATAAAGGAAATAATAAGGAAGTTTGGTTCCCTAACCAGGCAGAAGAGGAAGTTCTGTTATTTTTATCAACAGTTCTCTGTTTCACTTTCTGTTTCCTTTCATCCACTTCTGAGCCAACAATGCAGAGAATATAAATAGGATGTGAGAAAGGAAACAGAAGCAAAGTGGTGTGATAAAAAATGAGAAAATATAAACAGAGTTCTCATTTACTTAAAAAAGTGAACTGAAAGATCCAAACGCTTACCCCCACTGATACAGCTACAGGAGGATGTGGAAAGCTTCATCATACTTTCCGGGGGCCAAAGAAAAGTTGCCATTCCTGGGAACCTGGTTGCCAGATTCTTTTAACAGCTCTGCATAAACTGCCAGGTCCATCCTGGAGGAGACAAGGAGAGGCTTGCTGCCAGGCCCGTGCAGGGCACATGCACTTCCCATCTGCACTGCTGAGAGTCTGAACAGGGAGTTTGTTCATTCTGGCCCCATCCACCGTCAGAGCGCACACCTGGCAACACTGCTCACCAGCAGAGCCTAGACGAGCGTCTGAGAAGTCCTTCTTTCCTAGTTCTCTTCTGACCTCAGAGCTGGCTAGAACATGCCATTGATTCAGTGCTAGCGATGTTTCTATATATGGGACAACATAAATACTGAAGGTAGTAAACACTGTTCCTATAACTGGTACTGTAACTACTCTCATTTGTCCATCATCATAGCCCATAAAGAGACATTGTCCTCACTGTACAAATAAGGAAACTGAGGCTCAGAAAGGCTCACGTCATTTGCCTAAGCATTTGTAATAGCATTTCCCAATCTGACCACATTCAAGTTTCTGTCCTTGACCACTGTACCACAATGAAACAAGCAAGTCTGAGCTGATGGTTCTTCTCCCCTCTTAAAACAGTGGAATGAAATAAGGAGGTATAGTTCTGAAGGCTTCACATACAAGTGGCTAGCACATGGGGCCAAAGTTCTGCTGTCCTAATCCTTTTTAAAACACTATAAAACAAGCCGTGGAGTATTTATCGCTGAAGATGCCACTGTCTGGTTACTTTTCCACATCCCCAAAGGGTACTTGCCTCTTTCATGTCATAATCTCTGTTTTGTTCATTTCTGTAGCTCTATGGCTTAGCACACACAGGTACTTAAATATCTGTGATACAATAATCTGAATACCAGCCCAGATGGGAGACACATCACTGATTTTCTCAGGTGTGCCCTGGGAGACAGAAGTTCTTGGCACAACTGACCATGTGAGAGGACTCAGTAAGCATGTTGAGCGAAGGCCAAAGAGGAGAGAGCTCCAAAGAGACTCAAGAAGCAGTTTTCCAAGAGACAGAGAAAAGGTAGGTAATCAGATGGTAGGGAGGTCTCTAACGATCATCCCCTCCTAGGATGACAGTGGAGAAGCAGAGAGTGAGGAGAGTCTAAAATATAAAAACCAGCCAGGTGTGGTGGCACATGCCT
Source organism: Dolichotis patagonum (assembly GCA_004027295.1). Taxonomy (NCBI): domain Eukaryota; kingdom Metazoa; phylum Chordata; class Mammalia; order Rodentia; family Caviidae; genus Dolichotis; species Dolichotis patagonum. Next base: position 1,623 of record PVJX010024772.1, on the reverse strand, counting down.
GTAGTCCCAGCACTCTGGGAGTTTGAGGCAGAAGGATCACATGTTCAAGCTCACCTGATGGGCAATTTAGCAAAACCTTATCTTCAAAAACAGAGTAAAAAAGGGCTGAGGATGTAGCTCAATGAGGAGGCCCTGGGTGCAATTCTAAGGCACATACACAAAAAAAGTATGAGGATAATTCAGGTGTTCACATATGGCTGGTATCTGTGGTGTCATAAAAATCTATTGGGTGTCTTGTTAACCAACTCATTTCTTGGATAGATAATAATTACTATTTTTACCATTTCAAATACTGACAGGGGATTAGGAAAAGGAGCAGAATCAAGCAATTATATATGGTAGCTATTTTAAATACATATGAGCTGACTGGGAAAGGGATTTCTGCCCTTCATTTCCTAGGCAAAGTTTTATCAGAATGAGGAATGTAACTCTTACTAAACAAGTCAGAATACAGAATCCTACCTACACCTTTCATTCAATAATCTCGAAATTATCTGACTCACATTTATGCAGAGATGATGGAAGAGAAAAATGTAAAGAATTAATTTACAGGAGCATAAAGAAATGTGTTTCTTTCAAATACTGTCAGACATTTATCCAATAAATACTTCCTAAGTTGGCCATAATCAGACAACTCCAACAAGAAAATACAACTGACAAAAGGCTGATACTCCTTCACAAATAAATGCCTTTTACCCTGCCAAAAGACCAATTTCCTGAACCAAATTTAAGCATCCTAAACAGACAATTCACAAAGAAATAAGAAGTAATTGCTAAATATATGGAGACTAGATAAATAAGATCACCTTTACCAGTGAACAAAGAAGTGAAAAATTAAACAAGATATCATGGGAAAATAATTAAAAGAATGACCACAAAGCCTGGAGCAATACTTACAGGGGAAACACACTACATTATGGATAAATTTGTCCTCATGAATGTTTACCACATGAAAAACTAGAAATAACCCATAGTATGCAATAGATTAAATCAGTTATAGAATAACCAGATAGTAGAATACTATTTACTTGTTTTTAAAATCATGGTTAAAGAACGTTTAATGATAGTTAGTTAGCAAATAAAAAATAAAGGCCACATAAAAAGGCAAGTAATCCTAAATTAAATTTTAAATATATATAATATACAGAAAATACACCAAACTGCTAACATCCACACTATAAGAATTAAACAAGGTTTTAATTTTTCTCTTAATTTATTTCTGAATTCCCAATTGTTCCACAACATACTGCCTTAAGAAATAGACCATACATGTTATTAATATGAGATTCCTTAAGGATTTAATTCAGACATTAAATGTTTTTAATAAAGAATTCAATCACTAAATGTTTCTACAAATGTTTCTATTTACAAATATAATAAAAGCTATTAACTTCAGAACTTTTTTCATACTACAGAAATCAGCAGTGAGTTATAAATGTTATGTGAGCAAACATCAAATGTGTTCAGCCACTTATGTTTCTGTTTTTCCTAGTACAATCAGGTCAAAAGAGAAAAGAAGAACTCCCACTCTTTGGAAGGATTTTTTCATCCTAAAAATTTCCTTGAGAATTACATTCTCATAAGGAAGAATGCTGTATGTCTCCAACGTAGAACACAGCTCAA
>PVJX010024771.1:0-27692 GCA_004027295.1 Dolichotis patagonum | reverse complement strand
GGAGAGAGAAAAAAAATCTGTAAAACACTTAAGTGCTTGTTACACGGTTGGTGAAAGCAAGGAAAAACTGAAGGAAGGAAGCAGAGTTGGAAGAGAAAAACTGAAATTGTTTTACTAATGATACATGTACCAGTGTGTTTAGTCACACTAGTGATGTCAATGCAATGTGTAGAAAAGGACACTTTCCTCTACCTGCAATGCCTCTTGGAGGAGGCAACTGGCTACATTTCGGGTCTGGACTACTCCTCACAGGCCTGGGCGTTAGAGCCCTGGTCCTCAGCTTGGTGCTGTTGGTGAGTGGCAGAACCATGAAGTGGCAGTCTTTAGGTGACTGCGGTGTAGCCTTGCAGGAAACAGCAGGACCCTGGCCCTCCCCTCTTTCTCTGTTACTTTTTGGCTGTGAGATGAGTGTATTTGCTTGGTCACTCACTGTCCGCTCACAGACCCAAAAGCAATGAAGCCAACTGATTGTGGACTAACACCTCCAAAATCGTGAGCCAAAAGAAACCTTTTCTATTTGTGAGTTGTTTATCTCAGTTATTTTGTTATAGTGACAAAAAGCTGACTAACACATCATTCTTGTGAGAAAAACACATCAGAATTAACTTTTTCACGGGGTGTCATTGGGAATCAAACTCAGGACCTTGCACTTGCCAGGTAGGTACTGTACCACCGAGCCATACCCCTGGCCCCAGAATTGTCTTTTGAGTAGAAGTCTTGGTTTAATAACATCTTAACACAAGTTCTTTTTTGTTAAAATAGCTAACTTTCTCTGTCTGGCCACTGTCATGAGCATTTCATTTCATTTTGTGTGACAGTGAGTTTTAAACCAACCAACGTACAAATTCCAAGAATTCTTTCATATCTAGGTTTAGAAAACTATTTTCTTCTGAATTAATTTTATTTCTTGGTTGTCATCTCTCATAACTGTCATCCTTCACATGGATTTTGGGCTTTTTCTTTTTTCTTCACTATAAAATCACATACCTGAAAGATGGCCTGACCTTCCTCTTTCTCATTTTTCTTTCATTTTTGCTGCAAAATGATTAGCATATTTTAATTAAATTAAAAACCAGCTAACATAGATGTGTTTGCATGCATGCCTGTGCGAAGCACACAAGCAAAGAGGGGAAATCTGTGGGAAGCTCTCATAATCCATCTTCTCAGTTACACTTTACAGAGAAACTCGGTATTAACCGCAGGGACTGTGCTTCCAAATGACTGTTAGGGACATAGAAATATTCACAGCCTATATGTTGGGGGAGGAATTGGTTTTCAACTTAGCAAAAATAAAATAATTCTATTCATACTGTTCTCCAACCTGGTTCATTTATTTATCTGACATTTTAATGATGTACCATGACAATATCAGAATTCACAAATGCAAAACTCTTCCGCAGTAAACTGATGTGGTGACTAAGTTGAACTATGCCAACCTGGCTGTCTTGGGAGCAGCCTAGGGCATTGATCAGTAAAGCACACTCCTGGGTGTGTCTGAGTGGGTGACGGAGGTGTGGCACAGGGTCGGCATCTGGTCCCATTGCGTCTTCCTGTCTGGTGCTGTCTCCCTGCCCTGCTTCCCTGTCACCGTGAGCTCAGCATCTTTTCTCCTCCACGCTCTTCCAACGGGATGCTCGTGCCTCAGAGCCAGCCAGCCCTGAACAGAATCCCCTGAACCGTGAAATTAACCCTTTTCTCCTTAAGTTGTAGGTATCAGATACTGTGCCCCCGCAGTGGAAATTATGGTAGCTACTATAGTTACATTCTTTAAGCATAACTGGTTCTAGTCTTTGATTCATTTATTCACTCAAGCAATGTCTATTGACCAGCGAAATACGTGCAGGTTGTTTTGGGAGATGTAAAGAGACATAGTTTTGTTCTGTGGATGCTTATTATGACTTAGGAAGATAATAAGTCAGGGTCTCATGTAACAGTGACATTCCATACTATAGAACATATAAACATAGGTATTAGTACTCCTAGAAGTCAGAGAGAAGAAAGTTAACTTTCTAAAATGATCAAGAAAGACTTTAGGAGATTTTGGGTTTGAATTGGGCCTGAAAACACTGGCTAGATTTCAAATAATGTACAAGAGGAAAAACATATACTTTTCTCCACATCGTGCAAGAAAAACATAAGACACATTTAAAGAAGCATCACCTTATTTCATCAAATCCAAATGTATCACTATAAAATGTCTTGATTCTGTAGATACTAAAAACTGGTGAGAAATTTAAATTAATTTGGGAAACTATAATATGTGGCCAATTTGAGTAGGGTGACAGATATTCAGAAAGTAGAAATTGCAGATAAATCCAGGAAATGGAGTAGGAGTCAGAGATGAAGATCCTTAAATGTCAGGCTAAATCTACAATGTACTGTTTTGCATTTTTTCCAGATGTTTCTTTTTTTCTTATCACAAGCTGTTAGAAATTAGAATAAGATCAGATAACCTAATCTTAAAATTCCTAAATGTAAAATTCCTTATTCAGATATTTTAAAAGCCATTGGTCCCCTTAGCAGACTCTCCCATTACAGACTATTTTTTCCCATGGGGGGGAAAACATTTAAAAACTATTAGTTTGCCATGTATTATGCTGTGTACCCGGTACTATGTTAATACCAGGCATCTACGGTTAACAAGAAGTCTTAGTCTTGCTGTGCACAGGTCCTGCTTGACGGACCTTCCAGGGCCTTTTTCCACCTCTCACGCATCCTTAGTGTCATATTTTGCTGGCCTATCAACCATTACAATTGAACATCACCTTCTGCTGCCTTGGTCTTGCCTCTAGTTTGTGGTTGATTCCCTGCTTGCCTTGCTTAACTGAAATTTCCATGTCCTTAATAAATACATAAGTTAATTTTGCCTACTGAGCTTGTACCGCAAGCAGAATTCCTCACCAGTGAACTTCAATGTGTTATAGTATCTCCATGATTATTTCCTAATATTAAAAAAAAGTTTTTAAACTCCCCTGATGTTGAAACCATTACTGAGGTGGGCCCAGAAGCATATTAAATATTCATCACAGCAAATGTCTTGTTATAAACCTGCAGGAAGCAAACCTCTGTTTGGGTCTTAGAATTAGGCATGTGTTATGATTTAGACCTTACCCTACCCCTAAAGTCTCATGCATTTAGAGCTGGGGCTTGTGGACTCCGATTGGATCATGGGGGCGCTATACCTATTAGTGATTTCATCCATCAGTGATTCTTGTGCTGTTAGGAGGGATGTTGTTGGAGGTGGGCCTCTGGTGTGTGATTTGCAATAACAGATTTGTGTCCCAACTCTTCCCTTCACTCCCTGTTTCCTGGCTGCCAGGGGGTGAGCAGCTTGCCTCTGCCACGTCCTTCACCCTCTGTTTTAGAGCCCACTGACCATGGACGGAATCTTCTGAAAACTGTGAGCTATATAAGTCGTCTTAGGTATTTTATCCAGCTAAGATACCACCCAAGTTTGGTGACTGGCTGCCAGCACTCATGAGACTCAGAAGAAGTTACAGTCACAGATAATATTTATTATGGCAAAGGGCACTGAAAAGAAATCAGCAGGAAAAGACATTTCACTGGGCAGAGTTCAGGTCAATGCAGGTTTAGTCTTTCTTCACTGGAGGCCACATAAGCTGTGCATTCTCTCTGTTGGTGAATTACAGGCACAAGTATGAGACGTTGCCACTCGAGGAATCCTGTTAGAGTCCCAGTGTGCCAGGCTTTTGGTGTCCTAGGGTTCTGGACTTCCTATGTCTGTCTCAGCCTCTGAGGCTTAAGACCCTGAGTGTGCAACCTAACGCATATTGTTAAGCTTGACATTTTTGCAAAGTAACCTGACAACCTGGTATAGCCAAGCCCTTTACTCTGGGTGCCTCAACCAGATCGTAAGTCCCTGGACTGCAAGAGCCACACACAAGGTCAAGGGTCAGTCCCAGTCCCAGGGTCTCTTGGAAACACAGAATAAAGAAACAACCATATCCACTCTATTAATACTTTCCTCATAAAAGCTGGCCATGAACCGTATCAACTGCCAAATGGGTAATGAATGAGACTTCTGATAATTCCAGCTTTCAAGCCTTCTAGTTTAGATCTCAAAACTGTGAAGAACAAGGGAGCACTCCCCTCTGTGTCCTGCCAGCATTCCTGACTCATAGAAACCAGAGAAAATAAGCAACGGTTACTGTTTGAAGCTAGGTTTTGGGTAGTTTGTTACACAGCGTTAGATAAATAATACAAGGTAATACTTTGTTATCTTTGCAAGCCTGGCAATTTTGAATTAAAGGATCAATGTAAACGTTGTGTCTTAGGGTACTGAATTTTGTTGTATCTCATTAAATAATGTTAGGATTTTGTTTCCTTACTAGCTAAATTATAAGGAATTATTAGTATCTTCTAGAGAATTGCTATGAAGTTTGTTAGGGGAGGTCTAGGCCAATCTTCACCTTTGGGATAATTTAGTTCCACTGCTAAGTTAATAAATTTCTTGAGACTATTTTAAGGATTGATACATTGTTTTGGAGGGAATCACATAGTAAATATTAAGGCTTTGTATATCACATCAGTCTTTGTTGCGTATATTTCTCAGTTTCTACAGTCTTTGAACATATGCGAATTATTCTTGACTTGTAAGCTTTTTGAAGACAGTTTGTAGACTGATCTGGCCTGTGAGCTAACCTAATCAACCTAATCAATGCTGAAAGGACCACTGATTATTCCCAGCCTTATATGAGCTCCAACATTTTTCTGCCTCTCTAATCCCATATTCTTTCCCCCAGCTTATCAAGGTTAATTCCCCTCCTCAGGCACACAGGAAAGACTCAAAAGGATCTCTCTGCAGACTCCAGGGCTCCACAGCTGTCTCTGAGCACCCTCTTCTCTGTTACCCAGGGCTAGAGATCCAAGCCACCTTACCTTCTTTGAACTCACGTCTTTCTATTCTCAGCAAGACTGCAGGTTCTGCCTGGCTTCCTCCTTTCTCTGTTATCTATTTGCATGTACTCACTCCCATGCGTTGGTTTCTATCTATATTGAGCATAAATTTCTCACAGAAACCCGTCGGCTCTAGTTAATGTCTTCACTGTTAAACATAGCACCATATCAACAGCTCTGCACATTCCTCATCCATGCCAACAGCTAAAGCTGTGTCTCGAGGCCTACAGACTTACAAGATTCCTAGTTCATCTTGGTCCAATTTTAATCCAATATAGAATTTTCCTCCTCAGAATCCCTGGTAGTGAGCATGTGCTTTTGAGGGAGACTCTATACATTTTAAGACAGGCTACTTCACTGTTGCACAGCAATAATCATCATAAAATGTACTTACAGCGAGCTAAAATATAATTTCACATCACACTGGCTTTTAATTTTTACTGAGTCTGGCCACAGTATAAATCTGGACGGATTTTCCTATAGACTCCTGTTCCAATTCCTCTTAACCCTTGTATATCATTGATCGTTGAATCTGTCTACAAACGCGTATTAGATGCTCGCGGTGTGAGAGGCTCTGTGGCGATGCTGGGGTTGCAGAGTGATAAAAGGAGACAATGTGTACTCCCAGGCACCTTCCAGTTTGGTGGGGGAATTAGAGAGGAATCAAAAAGCATACAAACAAGTGTAAAATACAGCGTGACCAGTGCCGTGAAGAGTCATGACGTGAAGACTTGTAGGGGATTTAACTTTAGCAGAAGGAAGTATTTTGCATAGTTTAACCTCAGCTTTTGTGGGGCCAGGAGCTTATACATGGAGGGGGTTGTCTCTTTAAGAAAGAAATAGAAATGGAAAAAATTAGGCCTAGGGCTTACACGAGATACGGAAATGGACATTTCATTAGCTCCGGGTAAGTAGGGTATGTGACTGTGTGTTGGTAATGCCATCAAGGGATTATCTGTGTTGGGTAGAACTCAGTTCTTGATAGACCTCTAGGTTTTCTCTGAATTCAAAAATTTTATGTTCAACATCTGGGCTCACATGTGAGATTTTAATAGGCCGAAATTAGAGCCCTTGTAATTGTCACTGAGCTGGCTTGTATGAATTGCCCGATAACCACAGTGTAGGGGTCGGTTTTGTATTTGTGTGGGGTGGGGGGGGGACTCTTCGAGGCTTGGAATTAGATGCATGACCAAGGTGAGTCCCTGTCCTCCACCCCTTGTCAACAGTTTTGTTCTAGCACTTAGATTCTGAGCCACTGAGTCAGAACTAAGTGTCCGGTGCAATAAAGCCAGGTGTGATTCCCATGCTAACCAAGGTGTCACACGGTGAGCAGCTCAGTGGTAACGGTGTACGGCAGCTCCACCCCGCCCTGGTTTCCTCACCTGGCACCTGGCGGGAAAGAGGACAGATAGATACTTCGGAGCACAGCCGTTTTCCCCACTGCACGCATGCGTACTGGTGTCTACACCGTCTGCACCATTGTCAGAAGGGAGGGAGGCCGGATTACTGATCAAGGCTCCCCTTCCCACAGGTCTAAGAGCCACCTGGATTGAGTCGCTGTTCTATCCCTAAGCGCAGTTTCTGGACGTGGCTCTTTCTCCAAACTACCTTTCACCCTGGTGCTCATGCTTTGAGTATACCTGCTTTTGGTTCTTGGAAAATTTATTTATTCTTGCCTAGAGATTGCCAGACTCCAAGTGATCATGCAGAGGGAACCGAGGACAAAGGTGCTTTTCTCTCCTTTCACTGGGATCCGCTAGACTGACCTCATGAAGGGAATTCATAATGGCTAAGCCGAAACATGACTTCCAGTCAAGGCCTGTCAGTTTATTTCTCTGGGGGAGGCTGCTGACTGTGGCTTCCCATCCACCGACTGTTCTCAGCTCGAAGCAGCTAGATGGAAACTATGTCCCTTCTCCCGAAATGCAGTGAGGGGTAGCTCTTCAGATGGGGGAATATTGTGGTCAGCTAAGTTAGGTAGAAATATAGTAGGCAGTTAGACGAAGTTGGGCCTTCTAGGGGGCCCAACAGTGTAGAAGATGAGAATGCATCAGCACTGAGGCTGGAGGCACATCTGAAGGTTAGAGTCACAAGGGCTAGGCCTACGTACTTCCCTAAGACGTAAACAGAAGCTTGAGATTATTGGTATCACCCTTTTGAGATTTCCCATTATCTCATTGGGATAGGTAATTGTTTCCCAACCACTAAGACTAAGACTGAAACCACTAAGTCTAAAACTAAAGACAAGACTAAGACTATAGATTATGGACCACGCTTAATGATGTCAGCCATCTGCCCTTGCTACAACTGGATTAATATTACCCAAGTGACTATACCTACAACCTTATTGGTTAATCATACTTTTGACCCACATTGTACCTGCTTCATGATTTTGCAGTATAAAACTTCCTTTGAGAAGTGGGCTCTTTGGCAACCCATTCAGGAATGCTCCTGTCTCTCAGGAGCTATTCCACTCCCCATTCCTTTTCCCCAATGAGTTTTCCTACTTGTAATGATCAATACATTGTGTCAACTTGAGAAGCACATCCTGTGTATAGAGGACATGCCCTAGAGTGGCTGGTTGTGCTCTAATATGTTGTAATGGTTGATTCACTGTGCTAATTTGAGAAGTTTAGAAGTTTAACTAAGTGACTCAGCAGACAGCCAGGGTTCTCACTTTGTAAACATCCTCAGCCTATGCTGGAAGAGGGCACAGAGATGGTGTGAGTGCTACACCCAGCCTAGGGTGGGTAGCCTGCGTACAATGTAAGGGAGGAGAAGAGCTTACGTTCCCCATTTTGGCTTCTGCTGCTTTTTGTCTTCTGCTGCCATGAACTGTTACCCCTCTACCATGATACTCTGCTTTGGAGCCAGCTAATTATGGGCTGAAACCTCCACAAACTGTGGACTAAATAAGCCTTTCCCTTCTTAATTTTGGGCATTGGATACTGTGTCTCAGAAATGAGAGAAAAGTAACCAACACATTATGCTTAAAGAAAAAAGACTCCACATCCCACAAACAAAAACAAAAACTAGAACCCCCAGAGCCAATCATCCTCTGATTCATTATCATAAAACAGGAAAAATACTACCCATCAGCACATATCAACAGCTATGCTGGGGATGAGCACTTCTGCATCCCCGGGGTAGCTGTCTGGGCACATGATCAAGCTCTTAGCAAACTTGAATGGGTTCTCTGGGGCAGGTGAGCTACATAGCTGAGGTTCTGGCTCATCTGGTCACCAGAGAAGAAAAACCAGGTGAGATGAAGTGGTCAGTCTATGGACACCTGGTCACACTCATCTGCCATTGCTTTTCCAGTTTGTCAAGCCTTGGAATCTGGCTGACTGGCATCTCTGCCAGGCCCCCGCCCTTGTTTACAGGCTCTTGGGTTTGGAGCTAACATGTTCATAATGTAAGCTCATTGCCTTGGGGTTCTGCTATGCCAAATTGGGGGTGCTTGGCTTTTTTGGAGTCAGTCTACATGGGACACCAATGGGCCTAGGACTAACAGTCTTGGAGCCAGGTAGATTCTCTGAGTGTACTGCCAGGTGTAACATGTAGGGCGGTAGGAGATAATTTGACTTCTGAAGGTTCCAATTTTAATTTTTTCCACTTAACTCCTAGGAGCAAAACAACATATTTTTGTTACTAGTGTATTCTTAGAAACTGCACCCTCTTCTAAGGAGACAGGGAAATTTTAGGGCTAGAAAGGAAATATAAAAAAAAAAAAATCCCCTCAGGGATATGTGAAGACTGGGAACTAACCCACTGTGTGTCCCCTGGACCACCCAGACTTCCAGGATGTCTTTGTTCTGTGCCCTAGGAGGACCCACAAGAGCTCTGTCTCAGGCAGGGTCTCTGGCTTCAATGGAAAGTGAGTTTGCTCATGAATTCAGCTTAGATTGCTGAGAAATTCCCCAAACATTGATAGTGTTCATAAAGTTATCCAGCCACCACTATGGGGGGACAAATTACTTTATAGGTGTGTGTGTGTGTGTGTGTGTGTCTGTGTTTTATATTCTAGCCAACAATTGGGAGAAGGGAGAATATAGTGCATACTGATTAGGCAAAGTTGATTATCTTTTACTTATCCTTTATTTTCTCTATGACTTTGATGTCTTTATTAAATTATTTAAATCAGAAATGCACATGTTCATCCAACTTTCACTGTGCTTTTGTTCAAAAACACTCTAATGATTTATTTCCATGCTTTAAAAAATATTTTTGTAGCTGAGCATGGTGGTGCATGCTTGTAATCCCAACACTTCGGGAGGCTGAGGCTGAAGGATTGTAAATTTAAACCCTGCCTGGGCAATTGAGCAACTCAGCAAGAATGTGTCTCAGAATTTAAAAAGCTGGGAATGTGACTTGGTGTGAAGACCCTGGATCCAGTTCCCAGTACTGGAAAAAAATTGTGGTATAAAAACTCCCAGCTTATGCCTTTTCTTGATTTCAGCAGCTAATGATGTTTTTAGGAAAGGCTTAACCAGGACTCCTGGTGGTCTTCTTGGCTTTGACCTAAGAACTCAGAATTCTTCTTCCCATAGTGAAATGTTTTGCTCTTAAATATGCTATGATTCTCGTGCAGATCTAAGCGCATCCTGTTTGCAGAGTCAGCGATCTCCTTTCTCAGAAGTGTCGACAGCTCAGTCCTGGAGGACTTAGACATGACAGTGACTACCATCAAGATAGCTACCGAAGAGGCTCCTGCACTGCGGCTGGAGACAGGGCCTGGAGGGTGCGTGTGCTGCTGTCCACTGCAGGCCTCAAATGGCATCAGGGTGGCATGCTGTGGAGGAAGGCGGCTTCACAGGCCCGCAGCCCAGGTGGCTTCCACAGCAGAAATTTATTTTCATGCAGTTCTGTAGCTTGACGTCTGACACCAAGCTGTCCGCACTGCTGTTCTCCTGAGGTTGTTTCCCTGGGCGGCGATGGTTTGTTCCCGGGTCTCCCGTGTGTGGATCTGAGTCCCAAAGTCCTCTTGTTACGGTGACACAATGGGCACAATTGTGCGTGGAGACCCACTCTAAAGACTCACCTGGTTTAATCACGTCTGTCAACACCCTGTCTCCAAGGACAGCCACATGCCAAGGTCCTGGAGGCTATGACTTGGTTAGACACACCTGGCTGGGGTGAGGAAACACAACGTGGCTTGGGAAGGTTGACATTGTCAACCCCTCACCAGCCACAGGGAGCTCTGAAACACGGCCTTTGCACAGATGTAAGCAAACCACCTGGCTGAGTCCCCAGACCGAAGAGGGCAAGGGTGCCCAACCACGGAGCAGGAAGAAGCCTCTCTGTTCCAGCAGATGTGCAACCCAAGCAGGAAGTGACTCTAGCACCACCGCAGCAGCTGGGAAGTCTTAGCAACAGCACCTTTACGACATCCCTGGACTGCCAGTGGCCCAGTGACGTTATTTTCAAAACTTACAAGGCTGCAGAAACGTCTTGGTAGATATGGGTGAAATGGGGCATTTAAAGGTGACATACTTCTGTGATTAGAATAAGTCAACTATGAGAAACAGAACTTCCCCAGTTCTCCTTAAGGTCCTGCCTGGAAGTCATGGGGACTTTGCTGTCGTCCCTCACCCAGGGCCAGTGCTTTCTTGTCACGGTGATTCCCAGGTTTGGCCTCAGCTCCCAGAGAGGCCTTGAGACTCATCAGCAGCTGTCAGAGATGTCCTCTGGCAGCCTTGGGTCTGAGCCACACCCCAGTTCTGCACCCTGCGTGATTATTTCAGCAGCTCCCATCGTGCTTTGCAAGGAGTGCAACCGTATGGCACTGGGTTTAGTGCGTGCGTGGTAAAAGCAGAATGTATTTTGTGGAAATTTCAGTGCACCACAGTTTTTACGAGCCTGCTTTGGCATTTCTGCACACCGCGATCCACCTGGAGCCTCAAGCCTGCATGCATCCGCCCAGAGGGTCTGCACCCTGGCAGAATGCTGTGTGCTCAGCCTCTCCCTCCCCCCGAGTCCTCTCCCCGGGCCACCTCCCGTGTCACACAGCGGACTGTGCAGAGGCCTTATTCCCCCTACAGCATCGTGCGCTGAATTCCCACAGCTGCCTTCCACAGTCCGCATGGGCCACCATGTCAAATTCAGGCCACTGCATCGCTATCTTGCTCTAGTGTGACAAAGACTTGCTCTACCTGCCCCTGTCTTTTGGCTCCTTCTGATATGGCCTCAGAGGCCTTCCCGAGGCTCAAGGGAAGATGCCCCAAAAGCCTCACCAGGAGTCGCTGTGCTGAGATGCACCTGGGTGGGTGGCGAGGCCGGAGTTGCCAGTGTAGACGACACTGCGGGTATGAGCTATCTGAATGTAGGTCAGGGGCTCCAGACACCACCAGTGCCAGCTCAAGGACAGTGCGGAAAGCTATTCTGCCAGGGACAGCGGAGTGGATCAAATCCCTTCTCCTCTTGTTTGAAACAAGCCTGCAGCATGTGTCACCCAACTGCCACCTCTCTGTCCTCCCTACCTGCTGCCCAAGATGTTGGCAAACCCTGCAGTTATGGTAAAGCCTGGGCATGAGTCATGCATGGTTTACTCAGAAGTTTCTGGCAGGGTCACTAACAGGAATCCGGGTCCCAACTCTCGGAACTGGGGGGTCACACAGGCTGACTTTGTGGTTATAGTTGTTAACCCCCAGATTACTGCTTTGTCAAACATTTGACGAACTTCCTACCCTTTTACAGACACACACACACACACACACACACACACACACACGCACACACTTCTTAAACACACACCAAGGTGTCTATGGCTCTGCAATTCTGCTTGAGTGCTGTCCCCTCCCCACCTCACCTCCTTAACTCTCCTTAAACTTACCTCGGAGAGTTGGCCTCCCTTTTTCTATCTCCCAATGTGATGTTTTGCCCTCAGCAGATTGTAACGCACACTTGGGCTGGGCATGTAGCTCAGACGTAGAGCGCTAGCCTGGCTTGTGGGAGGCCCTGACTTCAATGCCCGGGATTGGGAGAGGGGGATGCTATTAGGTTACATTAACTCTTACTGCCGTGGTGTGTGAGAAATACCTTTCCCTCTCATTATATGTTCTTTAAAATATTCATTGATCCTTGCATGAGCAAGTTGAAGTAATGTCTAACCTAAAGGAACTTGATTCTTAGAAAAAAAACTGGTATTTGTGTCTTAAAGATAGAACAGCGGAGGTGTCTGGCCTGCTCTACCCACAGCAAGGAGCGTTCGGCTGACCACTCTCTTCCCCAAAGGGTCCCGCCTCAAAAGCCTCAGCCGGTTCCAACCCAGACCTTAATGTTTAGTCATCTTGGTGTCTGGGACATGAGTGGTGGGTGGGCAGAGCCAGTGTTAAAAAAACAAAGCCCTCACTAAAAAGCCTGTGGTGAAAATAACGACCATAACAAGTGTTGTAGATGTAGAAAAACGGGGTTCCTCATCAATTACTGGGGAGAATGTGAAATGATGCCCCCGTTTTGGAAAGTACATGACAATTTCTAAAATGTTAAACCTAAACCCAGGAATTCTACTCCTAGACATCCTCCCAAGAGCAATGAATGCGTGTGTTCCTACAAACACAGGTAAAGGACTCTTCACCGCAGGTTTATTTATAGCAGTCTCCAACAGGAAACATTCCATTTGTCTGTCAGTTGGTGAATGAAAAACCAAAACTGATGTATCCATTCACTGACACAGCCTACAGCAATTGTAAAGAAGTGCGGATACACGCAATAGTTTTGGAAAACCTCAACAGCACTGCTCAAGGAAAGATGTCAGCCACACAAAAGAACTACATATTGTATGATTGTATTATTATCTGAACTCTCCACGAAAGTCAAATCTATAAGAGAAAACACAATAGCAACTGTTTGGGGGCTGAGCTAGGAATAGAGAGTGGTGGTAAACGGACATGAGGGATGTATTTTAGAGCGATGGAAAATTGGCAAGTTTTACACAACTATAAATTTACTAAAAATCATTCACATGGGTGAATTTATTGTATGTTACTTATACATCCACAGAGGTATTTTTAAAAACAACACAATAAAGTCCTGAAGGGGCTGCGTGTCACCCAGTCACATCCTTTTTAGGAACTGCTATTAGAGTTATAAGAGACAGAGGCAAATCCACAGATGGCTTCTTAGACTTTTCTTCAGCCATGGTCATGTGGTTTGCAGGAAGTCGTGGGCTTCACGTGGAGCTGTTCCCTGGGCCTCCCCACCTTCCTCTCCTGTGGTTGGCTGTCTCTGAGAGGGGTGCATGCTCTGGTCCTCATACACATTTCGGGAACTGCATGGCACATGTTATGGTTTCAGTCTGGGTGTCCCCCCAAAGCCTCATGCAGTCATGGAGGTGGGCTTGTACAGTTTGTGACTGATTCATGGTCCAGGGCTGGGTGATGGGGTGAGTGCTGCACCCACCTTGGGGTGGGTAGCCTGTGTACAGTATAACAGAGGGAAAGAGGCTTGCTCTCTAACTCCTCGTCTGCTCTTGTTATTTTGCTGTCTTTTGCTGCCATGAACTGTCCCTCTTCTGCCATGTGCTGCCTCTTGGATCTGGCTGACTATGAACTGAAACCTCTACAAACTGTGAACTAAATAAATCCTTGCCTCTTTAACTTTGGGTGTCGGGTATTTTGTGTCATCAGCAAGAGAAAAATAACTAAGACAGTGTGTAGGGAGCTATAATATCCTGACCCTTGGATACAAAGACTTGTTTAACTAGGTCCTGTCTCATTTTAAAGGATGAGATCATTGCTTTCCAAAAGACACACTTTTCAGACCACCTTCTCCCAAAAAAGGATGGGGAACCCACAGGGACTCTTGTGATATTTAACTTGGTCTTTTGATTTTGCCTTGGAAAACACTGTAAATCTAGATCCCAAACACCCAACTATAAGATGGCAAGGAGCCTGTGATAGTCTCCCAGCCTAAGCAAGAAAGCAATACTCTATTTTTTGCCTGGCAAACTGGCAAACTGGCACAATTAGAATGTACACACTGCTCTGCAGGGAGCTGTGGAAGCTGGTGATTGATCACATGAGTGGGTCTAAAGCAAGGCCAGCCCTGAAGACACAGAGCCCCAAACAAGCCATATACACAAGATGTTCAACTCAAAGAAGGCAAGGAGGCCATGCCAGCCAGGCAAACAAGCTGCTAGGCCATGCTCTTGAAATTGACATCTTCCTCCTGAGTGTATAAACAAATGTGCTACAGTGGTTGAGCAGTTCCTTTCATCCCATCAGGAGGATAAGTGCTCCATCTGATCCCAGCTTTTGTCTCTTCTTTATTTTCTCATCTTCCCACCGTCCTTCCCCCTAGGAACATCTAGAGCTGCAGCTGGTCACTACGGTGTTCTAATTTGGCACACTTAGAAAATGATGGGTCTGACAATCTGCACTGGGTGGCTTGATTTGCCTCCAGCAGGACCTCAAGGCTGTATTGCCCTGGTGGTCTCATTCTTCTGCTGTGTCTCCCCAGCTACTGTTCTCAGTGCATTGAGTGCATCTGATAGTTTAAAGAGATGTATTCACTCTTCTTTTTTAACTTTTTTTTTTTTAATGTGTGAGGAGCATGTAACATGAGGTCTACCCTCCTGACAATATTTAAGAGCATGATACAGTATCGTTAACTACCAGGCATTATGTACACACTAGGTCTCTGGAACTTGTTCACACATAACCACAACTTCACACTATTGAACAGCAGCTCCTCATTGTCCCTCCCCCAGTCCTTGGCCATGACTGTTCTGCTTCCTGCTTCTGAGTTTGACTATTTTAGTTACTTCATGTAAGTACAATCATTCAGCATTTGTCTGTCTGTCATTGGCTTATTTCATCTAGCATAATGTCTTTCACATCTATCCATCTTGTTCCAAATAGTTGAGTTCCCTCTTTTTTTTTTTTTTTTTGAAAAGTCAGTGCCTCCCGAGAATCTTCCATGCTGGGACTGGGAGGATCCAACAAGAGGCCAAACAGCCAGCCTTTCTGGTAAGCCGTGCAGCTTCCAGGGAGAGAAAACTCAGTACCTCCTGTGAGCCTACCAGCAGGCAGGCTGAGAACCAAAACCCCACTCATAAGCAACCTGCTGGTTTGGAGGTCAGGCTGAGTTGATAGCAACTAAGGTACATAAAGCAAATAAATTCTTGTATTTTTGTGACTTTGCAGGCCTGGGGCCAGTGGTCTGAGCATCTCTTGGGAGGATGACAGGATGCAATATAGAAAATATGGGGGATTTCCTTCTATCTTGTCTTGAAGGCCAATATTGGTCTCACTGTTTTGCTTTGTTCTGGTTGTTTTGCTTTATTCAATATTCTGTTTTGATTGGTTTTATTCTGCTTTGTTTTTGGTTTGATTTTGCTATACCTGATGGAATGGACAACTATTGTGAAGATAACAAGATATACTACGGTAGCCATTGTTTTTTCCTGGTATCCTTTTTAAAAAATTTTTTTATTTTAAAGGGGGTAAAATTAAACATAACAAAACAGAACAGGACATAAGAAAGCATAAATTTCAAAGTTAGACAACCAGAGATCTTCACTATCTGTCATATTGTCTCTTGTTTTCTTCCAAATAGTTGTCCATATCTTTGCATATGGGGAGCTCATACTAAATAACACAGCCAATCTTTTCACAAGATGTGTAGTTCACTGGCTCCCACTTGCTAAGTGGGTGTGTGTGTGTGTGTGATGACACGGGACGGGGCACAGAACAACATGAGATGTTTGATTCTCAGCCCGCATGCCGGCAGGCTCACAGTCACCCCCTAGAGAGGGGAGGAGCTCCTTGTTCTCCCTGCACCCCGAGTCACTGCATGATGCAGGTCTCGAGGCACCAAGGTCTCTCTCCTGCGGGCCGCTAAAAGTCTCCCACATTCACCTGCTATTTCTTTCGATGAATTGACCATTACATTTCCAAAGTTCTGAAATGGCCAACAGACCACAGAAAGAATTCTCTTTAGGCTCCTGTTTGAAACCAGCAGCTACAGCAATCTGCTGGCCTTGCCTCAGGCCACTGGTATCCTGTTTTAAAGTACCAATTTTGCTGTTTTGTTTTGATTGGCTTTGTTCATTTTGTTTTTTTTTTGGATTTTACTATTTTTAAAATAAAAAATAATAAAAAGAGTTCCCTCTTTTTAATGCTATATAATAGTTCATTGTGTGTATCCACCATGGGGTCTTTATCCACTCCACTGGTGGACACTTAGGTCATCTCTGTATCTTGACTATTAAGTGTTACTGCAGGGAACCTGCACTGTTTAAGATCCTGAGTTCACTTGTTCTGACTTCATATGCAGAAGCAAGATTACTGGAGTATGGTAATTCTATTTTTAATTTTTTGAAAAACCTCCATACTCTTTACCATACCAGCCATACCATTGTAACTTCCCATTAATAATGCACAAAGGTTCCAATTTCTCCATAGTCTTGGTAGCACTTATTAGTTAATTAATAAATTAATCTTATTAGTGTGTCTGCTGTACATAATGATTACTTTCCTTTTGTGGAGTTGGCACATGCACATAACACACCATTATTCCTTTTTCATCTCTATTCCCTTTTCTCCCTCCACTCTCCCTCCATCTCTTGATCTTCCCATCTGAGAAAGATGTCATCCTACTTCCTATTATCTATATTTTACTTTGCTCTTTATTTATGATTTGGGTTTCTCATAGGAGAGAAACAATGGAAAATCTTGTGTGTCTGACTTATTTTACTTAACATTGTGGTCTCAAGGTGCATCTGTTTTCCCACAAATGACTCAAGTTTATCCTTCTCTATTGTAGAGCAGTACTCTATTTTGTACATTTTCTTTATCGTTCATCTTCTCATGGACATATAGGCCACTTCCAGGATTTGGCTGTTATGGATCGTACTGCTGCGAACATGGATACACATGTATCACTGTAATATGATGCCTTTTCAGGAAGATGCCTAGATGGGGAATAACTAGGTCAAGTGGAATTTCTAGTACTAGTTTTTTGAAGACTCTCCAGGCTGATTTTTTAAATAATACCCATCTTAAGAGGTGTGAAGTGATATCTTGCGGTTCTAATTTGCATTTTCCTGGTTATTTATATCTACCTTTCTATTACAAGTGCCCGACAATACCTGGAACCCAGCAGATAGTTGCTTCATAAGCAACTCAATCTTCAGTATATGACAAAAAAATGATGCTGTGTGGATTAGGAGGAAGGGAAGGGCGGTCTGTGACACAAAAGCAGAGGGTCCTCAGGCTGGTGAGACTTCCCTCTTTTCATGTTAGAAGTCTACTGAAAGTGACTGGGACCTGGGGACTTCATATACGCTCTCCACAGTGGAAGGAGATGTGTTTTCAGAAAGAGTGAAATTATGCTCATCTGGGTGCATCAACCATCAAATCTCATCGTTCCCTGTTCAGCATCCAGGGCACTCTGTGGCACCGTGTTAACTCTAAAGGGCTTCAGGGTCCTGACCCTACAGTGTTACTACTGCTTGTGACCCTCATGGCTTCTTTCTTGGGCAGGCTTTGCTCACTCTTGCAGTTTTGCAGATGTTCTAGGTTCCTGGCTTCTCCAACGTCCTGGGGTCTCCCCTGCACTTTGGGCTTCACTCTCACAGTGTACTCTCAGGGGCCCAATGCGTGCTGCCCCATGTTTTCTTCTTAAATCCAGGTGGAAGTTTTCCTGTTCCAGTCTGCATGCACATAAAACCAGCACTATGTGGATTATGGCAAGGCCTGCCATTGGTGGGAACAGAAGCTGACCGCCTTTTTATCTTCCAATGGTTGCAGAGGCCTCTGAGTACCCGGATGGCTGAGAATGGCGAACTGGAACCCTGGAGTCCAAGTGCCAGTGCCTGAGCCTGGGCTTTTCCAACCGCATTACTCTTCACATTTTGGCCTTCAGAATTCCAACCAGAATTTCCCACCAAGCTCAGCTCACAGCTTTCTAGAGCTGCTTCTCTAGCCCACATCTCCAAACCTTTCCAGACTCCTCTGCAAACCAGTTCCAAAGACTTCTGAATGGTAAAGTCAGGTAGCATCACAGCAACTACCCCACTTCTCTGATGCCAGAATCTACGTCTGTCACTTTCTAATCACTGAGACATTATACCTCACATCCACAAGTTAAGGAAGAAGAAGTCTGTTTGGGTTTGCTGTAGAAGTTCAGTTCATAGCTGGTTCCAAGGCAGAGGGGCATGGCAGAAGCAGTATTGCAGAGGAGAAAGAGCTGATGACGTGGTACCAGGAAGCAGACAGAGAGATCTAGGGCAGCGGAGGGAGCTAGATCCTGCCAGGCCACGTCCTCAGTGATTCATCTCAAATCCCATTTCGCCCCCAAATCCCATTTAGCTATAATCTCATCAGTGGAAAAACCGAGTGAGTGTCTCACTCCCATGCTCTAAACACCCCCCAAAACTCCACCTATGGGCCCAGGAGGCTTTGTGGGGGTCTACATGAACCAACAGTGATCCAAGATGGGAAGGCTTTCTGCCAAGCATGGGGTGGCAGGATAGTGGTGAGAGGAAGACCGAAGAACAGGCGGAGGCAGGGACTGGAGAAGAAGTGGTGGTACAAAGGAGTCTTGCATTTCCAGCATCTTGAGCAGAGGTAAGATAAGAGAAAGGGGGAAGGCAGAAGGCAGGTAGCTGTACTCAGTGTGGCTAGGCTGCCTTAGTACTGCTACAGGGACTTGGCCCCTTATGTAATACCCTCTCGCTTCCAATCGCTGCAGCACAGGAAGTTCCCTCCAGCAGCCTCAGTAAGGGCTGGTTCCAAAGCTCCTTCATACTAGAGGAGGAGCTGATCTACGGGGGAAAGAGCAGGAGAGCGCTGTGAGCCTAACACGGGCACAGGCTCTCTCTCCTGCCTCCATCACGAGCAGAAGGCCCTGAGAAGAGAATCGGGTCCAGGAAAGGGGGCCATGGATCTTCAGCTCTGTGCCAGCTGGAGCTCAGGTTCTCCCAGCGGGGCCACGCCGGCCTCTGCCCCATCTGGGGCTCACCTCTCATCCCCGGCTCTAGGATTGTCCATCCAAAGTGTCCTGTGAGACATGGCAGGACCTCAGGGAGGGAAGCAGGACAGTGTCCATCAGCCTGGGTACAAAGCAAAGAAAGAGGCAAATATACCATACAACTTTTGCTACTTTTTACCTCACTTGGGAAGCCTGGGCCTCTTCTCCCCCTTTTTACCAACTGAAATGAAGAAGGCAATTGGTGCTGTTTGTCCATACACCTGTGTCCATCTCTCAAGGGGACAGCTTCTCTTATTCTTTTTAAAGCTTACCCACCTTGAGTCTTTTTTTTTTTAGCTTTGGCTAACAGCTGTGAATCTTGGTCTATCACCTCAGCTTGTTTGCCCCTAGCGTTTGATGGTCTAAAGCCATCAAAGCAGACAGCTCACTACTTCCTAAAACATTCTTCACCCCTCTCCGCAACGGGCTTTGGTGTTTTTCACTTGCAGAGGAGCACACTTCTACAATCTCAAGTGACTCCTAAAATCGATGCTTTGCCCTCCCTACCCACCTCCCTGGGGTCCTGCATCCTGGGCATTTCTGCAGGACGTTATTTTGTTTAGAGTTAATGTGTTGCTGAGTATTTAAACACTCTATCATTTCTCTTTATGTTGGGAAAACTGCAGGAAAAAGTTGTCTTAGATCTAACTGCAGAGAACCTTTTGTTTCTCTTCTTTAACTGATATTTCTATTTTCACATATATGAATGCAGTTCTTTTTTTTTGTCGGTACCAGGGATAGAACGCACGACCACGTACTTGCAAGGCATGAATGCAGTTCTTATAATAATCACTTTTCTTTTTTACTTTGGCATAACTCAATTATACTAATTGAAAACCACTAGAGCACACCTTGCTGTATTAATTTTCCTCTGTCTCCGTCTCCGTCTCTGTCTCTGTCTCTCTCTCTCTCTGTCTCTTTCTCTCCTGTCTGTCTCCGTCCCTCATTCTTTGTGTATATTTTAATTTCTCTTAACTTGGGAAAAAGGCTTCTTTCTGATCCTGCTTATATTTTAGGATATGTTTGTTGAACATTTTATTTTATTTTTATTTTTAACTAATTCCTAAATACTCTTCACCTGGCTTCCTTTATCATTTTCTTTGCTCTGTGGAATATATTTATGAAAGTCCCTGAAACACCTCTTTGGAACATGGTCTACAGTATGTCACTAACTGGAACACCCAGATGCTGTGTGCCTCAGGACAAATGGGTTGGAAATGACTGAGAGACATCTCAGTCAGGGTGGCATTGAGATGACCCAAAATCTTCTAGTGATTCGTTCAAGAGTGATTTGGCAACAAGATGCAGAGAGCATAAATAACTGGGAAAACAAAAAGATAGTGTGCTTGCCCTATCTGTGAGGCCCTGACTTCTGTCCTCAGCACCAAAAAACCAAAACAAAAATACATTTACATTTAAACAAAAATACTCAAGATACACAGAGAGCTCTAAAGCTTCCTCCCCATATATACTATACGTATATTACATACTTATATACCAGAGTTACCAACCTGAAAGACCCAATTATTATGTTTACTTATTTCATTTACATATTATTCATGCCAATTGGTCTACCAACCAAATTATTTTAAGAATAATTTTTAAACTGAATTACAAATGTTTTATATCTGGTCAATTATATTTGGTGAAATTCCATTTGGCTAAATCATTTTCAGCCAAACAGCTGGTGTAATTTGTGAAACTGGAAACATCTCAGCATTTCCAGTCAGGGCTTGATGTGCTGATGATTCACTGAGTCCAAAAGTGTGGTGCAGACCGGGTGCTTCCTTCCAGCCCGGTCCCCAGGGCCCGGGGCCACTCTGCCTCTGGCATCTTTTCACCGCGCAGTGTGACTGGTCACTGTGACCTCTTGGGAATGGCTAAGAGCTCCTTAGATTCTGCATTAGGCCCTACTGCATAGCACTAGGCTCTGGTAGGAATACAGTGAAGTGAGAACCGGAACAAGCATCAATCCTCTCCCCTGCTATCCACTTTATGTGACCACTGGGTACACTCATGTGTGGTTAAGTCTGGGGAGGGTGGGAATCCTGCTGAGTGTAACGGAGACCTGCTGCCTGATTCGAATCCTGGAACATTATACTCCCACTGGGATCTTATAATCTCACTTAGCTCAGAAGTGACTGTGCTCTAAGAAGAAAGTAAGGAGGATAATCAAAATATGCGGAGTTTAGATTTTTAAAATATTATTGTAAAAAAATTCAAGACAGGTCCCTCTCCAAATGTTCCCCTTTAATTTTAACACCCTTATCCCAGCATTCTTGACGCTTTCTGAGCACCTCTGGAAGTCCTCTTTCACGGATTATCTACAAGACAGGACGAAAAACACAGTGAATGCTGCCGCCGAGTGCCGTCCAATGGAAACGCAGCCTTATAAAAATGGCACAGTGTGTCTTCAGCCACCCCATTGGGTAGATGGCTCCCTGTGACTTCCAGCTCCTCCTCAAAGTCAGAATGACCAGGAAAGGCAAGCGCCGTAAGTTGGTAAGTTGATTCGGGCCATGGAGGCAGCTATCTGCAGCTAAAGATGCTCGTGAGAGCGGACTTCCAGGATAGCTTTGGAAACCAGCAAGGATGGGACAAGCGGGTGGGAAGTAAGGAGTATTTTGAGGGGGATTCATGTCGATGTTTTTATTCTGATACAATTTTTTAAAGAGCAGAATATATTTATTGAGAAAAAGAAAGCTGTCTGAGAGAGAGAGAGAGAGAGAGAGAGAGAGAGAGAGAGATGGGGTCCCCAGTGGGTTGCTAAGGACCCCATCTTTTCTAGGGATTTTATAGAGCAAAACCATGAGGTGAGCCAGGTTCAAGGTAGGGAAACATGGAAACTCGCAAGGCAGGCATGAGGTGGGACAGAACTATGGTCAACTAATAAGATTAACTGCACAGGTAAAATTGATTAAATCAGGGACAAATGGGGAAGCGACTCGAGTAGCAAGGGGACATGCATAAAATGAGCAGGGAGCAGTAATACAATGTTTAAATTTAAATATTCACTGTTTTTAAAAAAATCTCAATTTGTATTTGTTGCTGGGACATGACTGTCCCTCCATACACTTGATGACAGCTGTTCGAAGGGGAACCAGCTTCGTGAAAAGCCACAGCCGACTCTGCCCCTCTTCCCTCTCGGCAGAGTCCCCCTAGCATTTCCTCCTCATGAACTGTGCAGTTGTAAACTGTTCAAGTGTTAGAACACAGCACGGACACAGAACCCGGGGCAAACTTCGTCTCCATTGCCTCCTGTACATTTAACCAAAGTAATTTTCATGAAATGTCCCTCATTACTGGTTGATTTTGTCTTAAAACAATACTTCATTTCCTAAAGCAGATCTGTTCCAACTGTGAACTAATTACAGGCACAGATTCAAATTTAGAAAAACTATTTTTAACAAATCAAAAGTAGACAATTCCAATTTCGGCACATGTTGCTGTTGGCTCCCCGGGGTCCACCTTCCCCTACATTTTCCTACAAGTATTTTGATTTGTTCTAAGATGGATGCTAATGAGGCCAAGCCAATTACGGCATGTTTGCACCTGTAGGGAGTGGCTGGGTCAGGAAAGGGCAATTATGGGCCTGTGGGGGAAGTCAGTTGGGACATCTCTGGAAAAAGCAGTTCTTTCTCCTCACAGTGAGAAACAGAAGTAGATGTTATTTGTCCTTCCTTGGAAGTGTTTCTGGAGCCACAGCAGCCATATTAGCACCAGCTGGAGAAGGAAGCCAACATGGAAGCCAGAGCTTATGACATCAACCCAGGACTAAAATGAACTGAAAGTACCATGTCCAGACAGCACTGGGAGACAATGAAGGTCTTTACTGAGGCCTTGATGAGGCAAGAGTTCCAGTTATTTGCATCCAAAGCATTCAGACTCATAGCCAATTGGGCCCTGAAGTTTATTCACTTGGCTCCTAAAACATTACATCAGGCCCTGAGATCCAGTCCTCAAGCTTGTCTAATTTCCCAGTTCTGGGAAGCAGGCTTCTCCGATTTCCTAGTTCATGGAAGATTAGAAATAGCAAGTGAGAGGTGGAGGAAATGAGGGCAGATGGTCAGGGAAGGAAGGGACACAGAGGAGAACGCAAGAACACGAGCTGTGGCACTGGGGACCACAGATGTCCAGGCGCCCCGACCCTCCCCCTCTGCAGATACAGACAGTGACTAAGCCGTAACTGGGGCCCTGTGTCGCCGAGGGAAGCTGGATTTCTCTCTGTTGTAGCAGGGGGATGAGGGTGAATAATGTTTGATAATGCTACTGTGTAAACAAGGAAAAGGTTAAGTGATTAAAAGGATAAGCTTGTCTGCGAAGTCACACGGAGAACAAACTCACTGGCCAAGCTCAATCAGTGACTGAGATATACACACGTAGACGCATGCAAGTAAAACCTGCTGGAAAGCCATCCAGGGAAAAGGAGGGAAAGCAGGGCAGGCAGAGGTGTGATTGCTACGTGGAGCACCCCTTTCCAGGGGCCACGCGGGCAGCCCGGCTGTGGAGACGCCACGCTGGACACCCAGGACAAGGCTTTGCTCTTCAGCAAGCGGCTTGATTTGGCTCCAGTGGCTCAGCGAGCTGCCAAAGTGCCTCCCTCAGAAGCCTGCCAGTGGGAAATAAATGAGCTGCCTGGCTTTTCTTGGCGCAAGGAGATTGAGCGCTCCTAATTAAATGTAAATAATCCTCAGAGCCAACCGCTTGTAGACAAAAATGACTGGAGAGCCCACAGCCACTAAAACTGCACCACGCAAAACAGGGTCTGGGGTCTCTGCACAGATGCTGGAGCCACTGCGGGAGAAATCACCCCAACCGGGTCACTTGCTACCATGGGCCGGAAGCCAGGTGGCTGCTGCACTCTGACGCCAGGGTGACTTGTTTACCAAGGATGTGGGCGCGCACAGACAGCGCTGCACGCACCCCCCAGGTCCCGCCCAGGCTGGGGGGGGGATGGGCCGTGGGCACCCTTCCCGAGACACAGTCTTGCTCTGGCTTTAACACAGAAACTTAGATAATGTGCGAATCAAGGTAAATAAAAAAGAAGGCTCTGATATCTTTTCTGATGACTAACACATTTGTGTGTATCTTACACACAATTTTTTTTTGTACTGGGAATTGAACTCGTGACCTCGTGCTGGCCAGGCAGCTGCTGTGCTGAAGAACTATATCCCAGGCCCTTAAGCATAATTAGTAAATGAATGGTAAGTGATGCATTAACCTCAGTGTTATTTAAGGAAGATCTGTAAACAATGAAATACATTTACCAAGAATGAAACCTAACTCAGTTTAGATTAGTGGCTCTTAATGGTCTATGTTTTCTTCACACAAGACTATTGCCACCTCCACTGAGGCTGTGCTGCTAGTAAACTATGATTAGTATCAACAACCTATTATTAGCCAACAATTTGCTGGCATGGTCCTAAATGGTCTACATTTAGTACCTTACTTTATTATCATCATAGCATGTGTACAAGTATTAAACCAGTTTTACAGATGGAGGAAATGAGACTCAGAACTGTAATTTGCCTGGGGACCCAGCACAAGGACAAGCTCGGGTCCCAGTCAACACAGACCCGTGCGGGGCGGGGAAAGGCTTCATCACCCCATAGTTACGACAGTCGGTTCATACCTCGTATGCCATTTCCAGGACTCAGCTATTGTGAGTGACCCAGTAACATGATGTCTTTAATTCTTTCAATTTTCCCACATTAGGATGCGGTGAGAGCGACATAAGCTCAGTGGCCACCATGTTTGGAAACTTGAATTTTGATGCCAGGCGTATGTGGTCTGACACTGTTTGGTGACACCGGATGACTCCAGCCCTCTGAGGCCACAAGGTTAACAATTTCCGTGCTGAAACACGTTGTGCTGCTGAACTGTGATCTTAGGTGAGCCAGGAGTATTAAACGCATTTCCAGCTTCCAGCGTCCAATGCGTTTGCTGAGACTTGACTCCTTTGTGGGAGGGGGAGCATCTGTATTTTGTGGGTGGCTTTGTCTTACACCCTTTAGACACAGTGTCACTTCCCTTGATCTAAAGTGCATGGACTGGTTTAGTGTCATCTGCTTTGATTCCACGGACATAATCTTGTACCAGGATCGGTTGCATATATTGTTGTCCATGGGCTGCTCTGCTTAGAAGTTCTGTCTGCTTTTATGTAGAAACACAGAACGATTCAAAAGCTGTGTCACCACTACTTCAACTTCACAGCGTATCCTTCCCACTCCAAAAAACAGGGGAATGCTAGCTACAAAATAATACTAACATCAGCCTTAACTGACCTCAGACTAAAACGTAATATTCTACGCAAGACAATGCTTGTTAACTTGGGGCGTACATTCACAACACCTTGGCACTGTGACATGCCGATGCCTTGGTCTGCACCTTGCAAGAGCCCCCGATTTAATTGGTCTTGTGCAGGATACTTCCAGGAGTCTGTAAGCATATCAAGGTTTGGCAATCACTAATATGGAGAAAAACCGTTTGTTAAACACTTCTACGGAGGCCAAGCCAGTAGTTATCTGTTCAGTCTGCAGGAATGAGATTCCTTCCCCATTCTTAGCCCACCTGGCTCCAGTGAGACTGGTCCCATTGCCAGCAACTGGAAAAGTCAAGCTCACAACTCTGGCCAACCAGGTTGTTCTATTCCTGTCCAAGGACAGGCATGTGATCCGGCTGGTCCAATGAAAATACGCCCTGGGATTTCTGAAAAACTCATCAAAGGATTGTTCTTTTTTTTTTCCCTAGAAATTGAGCTTCAAGGTCAATATAAACCTTCAACTTCCTTTTGCCATCATTAGCCCCCAAGAGAATCTTAGAATAAAGCTGGAGGCAAAGAACATTGGTGAGAAACGGGAAGAGCAGAACTGTATCCTAATGGCCTGTTAGAGGTTCACAATGCATACTTCTTTCCATCTAAATCAGGATGAATGGGGGAGAGAGAGAGATGGAGAAGTTAGGTAACTGGAGAAAAAGTAGTTGTAGCCCTGAGAAGCTGACTGAGCTCATGGCTTTGGATCCTTTTGCAAAAGAACTGCTTTGTTCTCTGCCCCTGATTCATAACCAGTCACGGGTGGCAGGGGTCTGTGGACCTTGCCCTCCAGGAAGACTGCTCAGAGAAGGGAGGAGGGCAGACTGCAAGTGGGGAGCCTCTGACCAGATGAAATAAAGACACTGGGAGAGCTGAACCACACCCCCCACCAGTCCCTGCTCACTGCCCCATCCAGTGACTTTCTCCCAAGGGTCAGCATGGGATGGTGAACTAAGCTTCTGCCACCCGGGAACCTGCCATCCCATTCTGCACCAATGCACTTGCAGCCCCAGGTCACCCTCTTTTGAGAGGAATGAATGAGGACAGGGGAGATGATGTGAAGGTTCCCCCCAAGCTCTGTCACTCCAAGAGAGAAAATGGAGAGACTTGGTCTTCTTTTCCTCTCATTCGAGCCCGTGGATCCAGCTCTGGATGCAGCCAGCTGCACTCTTGGATTTCCTGGCAGTGATCAAATATATTTTCTTTCTTTGTTTGCTTAGGTTTTTGTCATTTACAACATCTGTCTAAGAGACATTAAGTTGAAAAGACTTTTTTTCCCCTGAGCCATAAGACATAAGAACATCTAGATAGAAGTATTTGCTTCCCTCAGAATTCTCCAGGGGTCAGGAGATATTTTCAAAAGCTCTTATTCAGTCAATGAAAGCTGTAAATATGGTTTTGAAATATCACATGAGGAAGGAGTTTGAGACTAGTTTTCTTGTGGGGGAGAGGTATGAGGTGCTACAGCTTTTGGCATACCGTGACTCCCAGACAGGCATCTCACCTCCTTCACTCTTTCCCCTCTGCCATCCTCCTTGACCAAGAAGGAAAGAACCTAAAATGCCATCTGTGGTCTCTATCTTTTCCTCATTGCACATGTGCTGATTTCATCTGACATTAAATGAGCACCCCGTGATTGAAACCGCTGTTCGGTGGGGCCTTGTAGACGCTGTCAAAGTGCCTCTGAGATTCTTGTAGCCTTGCAGTATAGATGAGTCCACCGTTTTTGCTGCATCGCAAAACAACCAATGAGCAAACATGGTGGGAATAAAGAAACACTCCATTCACGGTAGCACATCAGGGCATAAGGTTTTTGTGGGCAGCCTTAACAAGACATGAGCGTGGCCTAAATGAAGACAATGATGTAACTTTACTGAGAAAACAGAACGTGAATGAGGATAATAAAAGCTGGCATCTCTGCATTTTCCACTCCCGGCCTGGGGGCCGTACTCACCCACAAAGCAGAGAAGGAGCAGCATGAGTGGCCCTTGCGTGGCTCAGGACTTGGGTCATTCGCTGACCGCCTCTGGGGTTCAATGTCAGCATCTATGAAACCTGAAGAAGGACAGTTCGTTCTTCATGAGATTCTGGAGTGATTTCAGCAAACCACCGCCAACAAAGTGATTAGAACAGAGGCCGCAGATACCAAGCCCTCCAGAGGGATTCCTAGTTTTCACCGTTTTGTAAAACAGCCCCTGACACGGGCAGCACTGTGAGAACTGTTAGAGGAGCAAACTGATTTCAGAGAAGAGAATGGTCCCTCTGATGTCATCAGTGTAAGTGCCAGGGATTCCTAAACCCATTGTCCAACTGGAGAGCTGTTATTCACTTTGCATTTTTAGATAAGAAGGCAGTGATGTTTGTTTTGACATTCTATAGTTTACCTAAAATAAGTAACAAAGGTTTGCTCAAAAAATAGACAAATAATAAGTGATAAGTCATACGTGATTGCATCAAGAAGGTAAACATTTCTATGTTAAAATAGAAG
>PVJX010024770.1:0-27693 GCA_004027295.1 Dolichotis patagonum | reverse complement strand
AGCAATAAGAGAAACTACACCCTTTACACTAGCATCCAAAAAAATGAAATACTTAGGAATTAATCTCACGAAAGAAGTAAAAGAGCTATACAGGGAAAATTATAATACCCTGAAAAAGGAAATCGAAGAGGACCTCAGAAAATGGAAAGACATCCCCTGTTCATGGATAGGAAGAACAAACATTGTAAAAATGGCCATTGTCCCTAAATTACTATACAGATTCAATGCAATACCAATAAATATACCACTAACATACCTCATAGATCTAGAGAAATCACTCCTAAACTTCATCTGGAACCAGAAGAGACCTAGAATAGCAAAGACAATTCTAAGCAACAAAGGCAAGGCAGGAGGCATCACAATCCCCGACTTGAAATTATACTACAAAGCTACAGTAATAAAGTCAGTATGGTACTGGAGTAGAAACAGACCGGAGGATCAGTGGAATAGATTGGAAGATACAACCACAACCACAAACTCACTCAACCACCTTATCTTTGATAAAGGGGCCAAACATGCTCGCTGGAAGAATGACAGTCTCTTTAACAAATGGCGCTGGAAAAATTGGCTGTCCATATGCAGAAGACTAAAAGTAGACCCATGTCTATCACCATACACTAAACTAAAATCTAAATGGATCAAAGATCTAAATATTAAAACAGAAACACTAAAGCTGCTGGAAGACAAAGTAGGTAAAAATCTCAAAGATACAGGGGTAGGAAGAGAATTCATGAACAAGAATCAAACCACACGGGAAATACTTCCCAGAATCAATAACTGGGACCACATCTTATTAAAGAGTTTCTGCATGTCAAAAGAGGTCTCCAGCAGAGTGAAAAGAAAACCCACAAATTGGGAAAAAAATCTTCATGCACAGTTCCTCAGATAAAGGACTTCTATCTAGAACTTATACAGAATTAAAAAAAATCAGACCCTCGAAATTCAAAGACCCAATCCAAAAATGGGCATCTGAAATGGATACACAGTTCTCAGATGAAGAAATATGAATGGCAAATAAATACATGAAGGAATGTTCATCATCATTAGTCATGAAAGAAATGCAAATTAAAACCACACTGAGATTCCATCTCACTCCAGAAAGAATGGCCAGGATAGAAAAGACTACCAACAAGTGTTGGAGAGGCTGTAGGGAAAAAGGAACTCTTCTACACTGTTGGTGGGAGTGTAGACTGGTGCAACCACTGTGGAGGTCAGTCTGGAGATTCCTCAAAAAGTTGGGTTTGGAAGTCCCATTTGACCCAACTAGTCCACTTCTGGGTATGTTCCCAGAAGAACTGAAAACATCATACCACAGTGATATACGTGCACCCATGTTTATAGCAGCACAATTCGTAAGAGCCAGATCCTGGAAACAACCTAAGTGCCCATTAACTGAGGAATGGATAAAAAAGTTGTGGCATTTTTATACAATGGAGTACTAGTCAGCTATAAAGAATGATCACATTGAAATATTTATAAATAAATGGACATGACTTGAGACCATTCTCTTAAGCAAAATAAACCAAACTCACAAGGATAAATACCATATAGTCTCCCTAGTATGAGAGTTGATAAGAGTATATAAGACTTTATGGTAAGCATGAGTCCCCATCTGATAGCTTTGAAGGCTTTCAATGTTTTCAATCATTAATTGGAATGGTTTTATTCTGTTTTGTTTGACTATATCATGCGTGATGATATGAACAGCTGTTTTGAAGAAAACAAAACATCATGATAGCTATTGCTGATTTAATATCATCCTTATTAGAAGTCCTACCATGCTTCTATTGTTCTACTACCATTGGTTCTATCTATCACATTGTGTCTTATTGGGATTTGAACATGTGTGATAGTTTAAACAAAATTTTTCTATTGAAAATGAGATATTATAGTACCCATTGATCATTTTCTGTTATTTGGTTCAGAAAGCCCTGTAATTCTTTCACTCTATGCATGGCTTTATACTGTTTTGTTATGTTTGATATTATTGTATTTGAAACTATGCTCAACTATAGCAGAGTAAGAGATATTGTGATAGCTACTGTTGATGTCCAGTTGTCTTAATGTAAAGTACTGTGTTGCCTATGTTGTCCTGTTCTGATTTGCTCTGTACTGCCCTCTTTTTTTTTATTCTCTTTAAAATAAAATTTTAAAAAAAGAAACCTATTAATTAGTACAATTAATATGATGGAATAATAATAAAATATATAAATCAAGGGAAAAATAAAATTAGTTTCATTCAGATTAATCTACACATGTAGACAGAATCAATGTTGTAAGCATGTATACATATACATACAGATAATAGATCATCCTCAGAATGTCATTATTTTCACATCTTTTTCTCTTCATATTCAGTGGTATACTAGTATATGGAAAATGGGCAGAGAATGAACAGACTTTCAACCATAATAACACAAGACCAACCTCAAGATTTAGAGCAGTGTTTTTCAGAGTAGTCTGAGACATGTCCATACTATAAGCATGTGGTTAATGCACAGGCCTCTTCATGGCCTGGGATTCTTTACCCTGGCACACTTCTTTAGTCTTTTTGCTTTGTGTTATCACTTGAGAACTCTGGGTTTCAAGCACACACTACAGTCCAACTTCCTGGGTTCAAAGCCCAAGTCCATGAAGCAGATGAGTTTACCACAGAAATACCCCTCAGTTTCTTTACCTGTAAACTGAAGATGTGATAATAACAGCTCTTGTTTTACAAGATCGTAGAAGTATGCAACGACCAGTGCATAAACTCCTCGCATTGTGTGAAGCAGTGTAAGTGAGATCTGAGTACGACAAATATATCCACCTCAAACAAGTTTCAAGTTACTACCCAGGTATAGCATCTCAAAAGAAACAAAACTGCAAGAAGTGATAATAAAGAATAAGATGGCAAATTTGATCTATAAAATTCTCCTGACATATTTTGGGGTGTTGGTTTTGTTCTGCTGTTTTGGTTTTACTGGCAAAAGAACGTTCTGTGAAGCTGCCCCTTCCTGCCCTGTTGAATATAGGAAATTCCCTGCCATTTATAGCCAAACATCATTGCTGTCTTCAATGTAAAGTTCTAGCGAGTTGTTTAAAGGGTTGTCCCACCCAAATAACAGTCATTTGCCTCAGAAGGAAAATTATTCTTCATTTAGTTCTTGTCAAGCCACCCTGGCTCCTATCTGCCCTCAGGGTCCTTTGTGCCTCAGGTGTTTAGACCTCATTTATGTTGACACAGGCAGGCACCCACTTGGCTCAACTCTACAGTTTCTAGCAAAAACTATCTTAAGGAAACTTAATAGAGACTGAATAGTCTGGGTAAATAGGGCTCAGAAAGTATTAAGTCATAAATTCTTGGTTAAAACCAGATGGCAAGATAAAATGATAAGCATTTCCTCACCATCTGATGCATTAATCTATGGCAAGTCTGATAAGATGTGTGATCAGTCTTTCCTGGGCTGTTGTTTCAAATTCTTAGCCTTTCATTTGCCTCTCCAGCTCGCCTGACTTGCTTGGTCTATGTAGTCTTTCCCTTTCTGGTACCCTTGCTCCTCTCCTGCTCCCTACATTGAGTCCCACTCTGTGGCAATATAATTATCCATTATAATAAAGCCCAGCTCCCTTAATTTCATCCGAGAACACCCCCCCCCAAACATTAAAAGGTTTTCAGGTCCTCAAATGCTCCCCATATGTTGTGTCTTTTCCTTAGAGCATACTTCTCCCCACCCCACCTCATCCATCACTTGGTTATTGCCCACACATTCTTCAGAACTTGATTTAGGCTTCACCTCCTCCTAGGTCTTACCTAATCCAGTTCCTCCCAAAATACACATCAATCAGGGGCTTTTCTTTCTTTCTTTTTTTTTTAATCAGGGACTTTTCATACTCTCAGTCTTATTCGTTAATAAGCCTCCCCCTTCCAAACTATCATATTCTTAAAGAACCGTATTTTGTTTCTCCTACCTCCACCTGCCAGCAGCAGTTACACTGGTATCACACTCACCATGTAGAGATGAATGTGTTGGTGGTGACCATGTGACTAAATATGTTAATTCTGCACCTTGGAATCTTGCAGATCTGAGCTTAAATTACAGCTCTTTACTTCTTGTATGTGATGTGAATGACAGATAACCCAAGCTAATTTGAATTTAAGTTGTACATCTGCAAGTGAGGACAACAGTCTTTACCCTGCAAAAGTGTTATGAGAATTACATATTTTAACAAATAAATATTTATTTAACAAATATTTAACAAATATTTTATTATTACATTAATAATAATCAATTTATATACACATCAGATCAGAATCAATGGCAATTCATAGCCAGTGTGTTGCAAATACCTGAGTCTCAGAGGTTTTTCTTTAAGATCCTAAATGGTATTGCAAGCAGAATTGCACATGAAGTTCTTTTCAGTATCACGATCAATTCCTTGCCAGCTGATCTAACTTCCCAGTCAGCACCACTTTATATTTACCATGCAACAAGTATAGTCATACTATAATATACCAATATCAAGCTGTATTCAATTGAATAGTTAAAATCCATATTGACCTGACAAGTGCAAGGTCATGAGTTCAAACCCTGGTACAAAAAAAATCCATAATGAACATTGTCCCCGATGCTATATATGCAATTTTTACTTAATTCTTAAAACTAACTAATAAAACACTAACTGCTATCTCTGTGACAGTTGCAACTGAGAGAGATCAATGAAATTTCCAAGGTCGTACACTACCTTCAAGATTTCAGAAGATATTTTGATAACAGAATAACTGTGCCATTTATCTTTCGTGGTAATATAGCTCGTGTTGACAATTCATGGATAACTTTAATTTCTGGGAAGTTTCACATGTGAAAGTTCTTCTGCACGGAACTTGGCCAGTTCTATGATTTGACTATCCTAAAGAGGTGGGCCAGAGTGGACTTTTTTTTTTTTTTTTAGTACCGGGATCAAACTCAGGACCTGGCACTTGCCAGGCAGGCACTTAGACCACTGAGCTACATCCCCAGCTGTCAGAGTGGACTTTTGACTTCACACTTTCCACTCTAACTGCCAGTACCATGGATCTGCTGTGGATGACAGCTCAAGGCTGCAAGGTCACTGGCTGTTGCTGTTCCAGGCCTACAGTGACAGACTAAATGGCTCCAGAACTGCATGGCTGGCACTCCAGTTAAGGGCAGGGACATCAAAGATGGCTGTCAGAATTCTCAATTTTCATTAAGGCAGCAAGACACTTTTCCAATTTGGACTTTTTTCCTTTTAGTAGCAGCTTTGTTCTTGGAGCAAAAACAGTTGGCAATTCTGTGACAGCGAACATCATTATAACTTCATTCTCTGCTAAGAAAGAATGGCTTATTTTTAATTCATTAATCCCATAATTCATTGGTTGTTTCATGAACTAATTTTAAATTTTGTTTATTTAATACTCCCTATGCGATGGCATGTTGAGAAGCCTCATACAGTCATGGCAAGAATGTGAACTCTTTGGTTAAGTAAACATGCTATTTCATACTGCCTCTGTAATTTACTACTTAATAACCAACACTGGTATATATGGCTGTTAAGGGCATTAGCTTTGGGATCAGACAGAGGTGGCTCTGAAACACCAACTCTGTCACTTATTTGTCCTGTGACTTAGGACACGTTTCCCTAAGCTTTAGCTTCTCTATCAGTAAGGTGGAAAGAATATTGCTTACTTCCCAATATTCTTATGGAGAATTAAAATAAAATCTGAATATCAATGTCTGACAAACAATAGGTACTCAGCAAATTTGTATGTCTTTCTGCCACCAGGTCTCAGGCACTACTGAAATAGATATAGTTAAGATATACAAATGCCAGAAAACAGGCCTAAAGAGGAAAAAACCCTAATATATTAAGCACTTACCTTGTTTCAATCCATGTTTCAAGCACGTGTATGTAATGATAGCATTCATTCATTCAATATTTATTTATGTCTGCTATGTGCTAGTCACTCCTCTTCACACTCAAGATTCAGCAAGAATAAAATGGACAAGTTCTTTCTTGAGCTTAAATTCTAGAAATCCATGTTTTCTGCTGTAACTTGCTAAATAAATAAGAAACTGTAGAAATAAGAGAGAGCTTCATAGACAAGGGAAAGTTCAACAGCTTTCAAAGGCCACTGGGTTCAGGCTGCATCGAGGGAGAGGGGATGGGTGGAACTCACAGGCAATGACCCAAAGCAAGAAAAGGCAGGACCTGCATGTGAGGAATCAGTGAGTCTGAGTTGGTCATGAGGTGGGGTAGGGAAAAGTGAGTAACAGGAAATCTTTAGGAAATCCATACGGAAAGCGGATGGGGTGCACTCTGAAAACCAGGCTGAGGGGCCTGGGCTCCATTAGTAAACCATGGAGAGCCACATGAGTTCACTGAACAGGAGGTAATAGGGTTAGGGAGTTACTTCAGGAATATTCATTGAGCAACGGTGTGTAAAATGGATTAAAGGAAAAAGAGAGATTGAAAGACTAGAGAGACAGACTTAAGAAGTCTTTTTAGGATTCTTTGTGGTCAGTGATAGACAGACCTTCACCAGGTTCAAGCCAATCATTTTCATCAGTTTGTAAAGCTACAGATGGGAAAGAAAGAAAGAAAGAAAGAAAGAAAGAAAGAAAGAAAGAAAGAAAGAAAGAAAGAAAGAAAGAAAGAAGAAAAAGATGTGTTTCATTTGAGAAAGCATTACAAGATATCATATAAAGAACAAAATCCCTTGATACATACGCTGTTTAGTATACTTGGCAGAACAAATCATATTAAACATAAAGGTTGCAGTAAATCTGAAAAGACAGGCCTTGTGGTATTAATTTTCAAATTGAGTTGATTCTTAGACAAAGCTTTAAACTCTCTGCAGCAAATTTTGATTTTTCAATGACTTTTTTGTGATTAGAAAGAAGTCATATTGTAAAACAACAATAAAGCAAACATTTACAAGAGTTGCGAGGTGCCAAATGCCCCAGCCCATCTTGACCCCGAGACTGTCCTCAGTTTATGCTCCTCCTTGTTGGCAGTACTGTTGATATGGGTCTAGTTCTCAGTTGATGGAAACAACTCATTCCAAGACCAGCTTGTGTCACACAACATTGTACCTGCAGGACATTACCTGCTTTTGCTATGTTCTCTAACCAAACTCAAGCTACCTCAGATCAAGGTCATTCTTTGCACTTTTCCCAACCCCCCTAACCCAATTTGCAGTTCTCCTGCTTCTCTATTTATTCAGTAAATATTTACTAAGCACCTATTTGTACTCACCTCCATACAGACCAGTGGGCCCCACCCATCCATAAAACCTTTGCATTACCTTCAATGCCACCCTGGCGCCACACACACACACACACAGACCCCCCTCCGGCAACAGAGAGCTGCTGACTTCTGCTCTCAAATGTCTTCCTTCCATATTCTCTGCCCCCTTTAGCCTCACTAGTCCTACCTGAGCATGGGCCCTCATCAGCCCATTCCTAGACCATTACAAGGCCTCCTAACTCAATTTTACCTCCCAACCCCAGCCAGTCTCCCTGTCCAGATTCTCCTAAAGTGATTCTTAAAGAATCTTGCCACGCAAAGTGTGTGGTCTGCACATGGAGCAGTATTATCACCGGGTAGCTGGTTAGAAATGCACCCTCACCTTAGAACCTGCATTTTAACAGAGCTCCAGGTGATTCATATGCATGTCTAAGTTGCACATACACTGAAAGCACACATCCAAAGCAGCTGACATTCCAGTGCAAGGCCCAACAAATTACTGCCTACAGGCCTAATCTGGCTTGAACATGCTGTGGAGAATAACGGCAGGGGTAAACCAAAAGGAGAGTAATATTTCACTACACATAAAAATTATATGCAATTCAATTATCAGTGTTCATCGGGGCAGTTTTATTGGAAAATAGCCATGCTCATTTATATACTGCTGATGGCTGCTTGTGCATACAGTGGCAGAGTTGTACAACGGAGACTGTACAGATAGCAAATCCTAATGTATTTACTAAAATCGCTGACCTTTTACAGATTGCTCGTTAACCCTTCTTCTAGAAGAAACTACACTGAAAAAGAAAAGAAGAAGAAAAAGAAATGTTACAGGATACAAAGGGGAAAAATGAAGACCTGAACAAAATTCTCCCATCGCCCACTGCAGGTGCTAATGCCCTTCTGTGACCCTGCATGTCCACAGTGGGAACAGTTTTTGCAGAGTAGGGGTTCCTCAGTTACATTCACTCACTTCGTGGCTGCCAGAATTGCCTTAGAAGAACAGAAGGGCAGGTATACACCATGAGATGCGCAGGACTGCACCTAGGTTTAGAAATAAGCATTTCAGAATCAATTGTTTCGTGAGCACTATATTCACTGAGATTCTTATTCCTAAGAGGGGGGATCATCTTTTGGTTCTGAAGAGCTAATTGAATTACATACTAATGTAGTGGGCAATAATCCTTTCACTGGTGCAGGGCATGGTGGTACATGGCTGTAATTGTAGCACTCAGGAGGCTGAGGCAGGAGGATTTGCTGCAAGTCCGAGGCCATCCTGGGCTACAAAGTGAGTTGAAGGCCAGCCTAAACTACATAGTGAGACTCTGTCTCAAAAACAAATAAATAAATATTAAAATAATTTTTTTAAAAACCCTCCACTAAAAGGAATGTCTAAAGATCCCAGAGTTCAGTGTTTTAAATATTAACATCCATTCTACCTTCAGAACTTTTCTTTTCTACATTCCCTGATTTTCTGGTTGTATGAAAAACTAAAGGATCATTTCAGATTTCGTTCATCTTTCCAAATAGAAAGATGGAGTAATCTATGAGAAATGTTTCCAGTGGTGTGCTCTTAGTTGATACATTTCTTTAGGGTCACTTTGTACCTCTGAAACAGGTATGAGAAAATGGCCTAAATTCCAATTTCATCCCAGAATGAGAAAGATATAAAAGCCCATGCATCAAAAATCTTCGAGAGGAGTTGTAATGGAGAGACTGAATATACTAATTCAGAAAGCAGTAGTCTAGAAAAAATTATGTTGCCAGCTGATGGCAGAGGTTGTCCAACATGTCAAGTGCTATGGTTGGTCCTTGGTCTGCAATGAAATAAGATCTCACTCCTGTACGAGAGAAGTAAATGGCCTTGTAGAAAAGGCAGGTGTGGAAGCAGACAATCACAAACCAGCACTGTGCAAGCCACAGTTCTGAGTAAGGTTACTGTGAGAGCACTAAGGCCAGCCTCAGGCTCACGGTATCAGAAAGCACCCAATGAACAAATCTGACCTGAATGCCGAAGCACCCATAGAATTCAGTTAGGTAAAGGGCCAGAAGTTCAGAGTACCAATGGTACTTGGGGCAGAGAGATGTTAAAGACAAAAGACCATGGCTCATTTGAAATGTAGGGGGCTAGAAAGTGAAAAGGGAGTAGTAAGAGCAGAAAGGAGAATAGCTGGCGGGGTCAAGTAAATAATGACATAGTTACTATGCTAGAGAATTTGGAGGACATACTGAGGACAAAGGGGATGTAGGTTCCTGATGGGGTAGGATGATCAGGGTTGCATTTTGTAAAGCAAATTCTGTCTCCTGGAGACAGTTTTCCTGGAGGAAGCGCTGAAAAGGGTGAGTCGGGAGGTAAAGAGAGGAATGAAGAGGACACTGCAAGGAAAAATGATGGTGATGTGAACCCTGGTGAAGTCGAAGGTAGTGGAAAGAACAGACTGAGGTCTTTCAGGGATTCTATAAAGCATTTTCCCAAGGAGTAAGTGGTGGCTGAAAATCATACTGTGGTCCACTGGCCAACTATTGTGTCCCTGCAGGCAGAGGAAAGGGACCCTTTTTTTATTCATCAATCAGACAAGGCACCATTTTGTTATTCTTACAGTCACCATTTTTAAGACCAGCATTAAAGGTCTTGCAGATACGACTATTTCTAGAGATTATATTTTTATCAAGGCCTCACTGTAGAACTCACCATATACAGTGTCCTATAACTTGCTATATTGTCAAGGCCAGCCTCAAACTTAACAATCTTTCTGCCTTGGCCTCTAAAGAGCTAGGAAGAGAGGTGGGCACCACGTCTGCACCCCACCACTTATTCTAGAGATATTTAGGGAGGAAGCAGTGGTAAAGTATAGTAGTGAATAGGGAGAAGATGCTCAGAGGACACCAAAATATTTGGGCCCATCATCCACTAAGGCAGGCAATACCTTCTCAGTTTACTCAGGTCCCAGCTGCTTGTTCAATTCCATTCCTTTCTTGCTATAATGAATACCTTAAATTAATTCAGGTTGATCCATTTAAATGAAAAGATACATCATCCATATTTAAATTTTTTCACTTCTTTTATTCTTTTCTTTTCCCTTTTCAATTTACGCCACATAGGAGACAACATGGTATAGTGTAAGCAAAATAAGCTTTATCATGGGGCAAACTGTGAACCCCAATGTATCAGCAGCTGTGAGATTCATTGCTCTTCTGAACTCAGCTGATTAATTTGTAAAATGGAGATAATAACGCTGTCCTGTAGCACTGCTATATAAGCCATATAACTATCTAACATATAACATATAAACTATCTAAACTAGTGTCCAACTTGTACAAGACTGGACATTCAATATCTTTAGCTCCTGCTCTTATTATTTACTGGGCAAATATTCTGTAGCATATTTGTTCCATTCCTATCCTCTTCAGTTTTATGGTCTCATCGTCTTCTGCTTTTATACTGCCAACATTACCACAACAGTCAATACTTTTACAAGTGCTTTCCTTATTGTAAACTCTTTTATCTAAAGAACTTCTCAAATGTACATGCTCAGCTCATAAAACTCCCTTGACGAATCTAAAAATGTATCCAAAATAAAACTGCTTATAATTGATAATAGGTTTCAAATTGTAAGTATTGATAATGTATGTGCTTACTTAGGAATATTTCCTGAAATTTATCAGAAAATGAAGGAAGTTAAAGAAGAATTTTAATTCATTAATTAATTAAATTTTTTGGCCATTTTGAGACAGGGTTTCACTATGCAGTTCAGGCTGGTCTTGGACTCACTTTTTAGCCCAGGGTGGCCTCAAACTTGCAACAATCCTCCTGCCTCAGCCTCCTGAGTGCCGGGATTACAGGCATGCACTACCATGTCCAGTATAAGAATCTAAATCTTAATGAGTACTAGAGGTTATATAACTTTCCATAAGCTATCATTTTACCTTACATAGATTGTATAGAGAACATAAATTGTACTACATAGCTAGTACCATGTTGAATAATTTATGGACACCTTTTAAAAGTGTATGCATGGCTCCTCCTCTTGAGAAATAGGATTTCATTTTATATTATCAGTTGGAGAATTTGAAAGTTTAATTCTATTTCAGTAAGACTGTGTAGACTGAAACATTTAAGAAGCAAGGCCTTAGTAAAAAAATTTTAGTCTTCAGCAGTATACATAAAAAAGATATTACTATAAACACTTTCATATTTATTTATCCTCAAATAATGTAGTCTATTTTCATTCTGAGAATAAAAGAAAGAATTCTACGGAAATAAATGCTTGCCCGACTGGCTGAGTCATACCATGAAGACTTTTTCCAGTAAGCTACATTATGCTGGATACTGTTTAAAAAGGAAAATGTCAAACACACTGGGGTTCAGTCTGCCATGTGGGTGGGTTTACTCAAGCACAGAAATCAAATACAGGCATTGGAGCGAATACCTTGGGAAACAGCAGAATGGCTTACAAATCAGAGCTGGAATTTCAGAAGTTCTTTTTTATCTGAATCCCACTAATGCAATATAAATTATACATAAGTGAGAACTTCAGTGACATTCATTGTATTTTTTTCTTAAAATCCTAAAATGAGAAAGCTTGAATATTAGAAAATTCATCCTTTCTCCTATGTGATATCAATGAAATGTGACTCTGAAAGATTTCTATACCTCTGCTTTAGAACTCCTGATCCAGGAATAGTGATGTAGGCCTATAGTTCAGGCACTCGGGGAAGCTGAGCTAGAAGGACCACAAGTTCAAACCTAGCTTATGAAAATTAGTGGTTTATAAAGAGCTGTCTCACAAACTATCAAGGAAAGGGAGGAGTGGCTGGGGATGCAGCTCAGTGGGAAGGCTTGGGTTCAATCCTCAGTGCTGAAAAAATAAATTTAGTAATGGGGAGCTCACTACCATGAAGCACAGGCCCCTCACACCCCTTGATTCCTTTGATAGACAAATATAATACACAGAAAAGAATCTGGAATGATAGAAAATCAAGAAACAACAGTAGGTACCTATGCATGGGTGAGATTATAAGTTTTTGTTGCTATTCTTTTGCTTGTCTATATTTTCTCTAATGAAGTAGTTGTGTGCGTGTGTGTGTGTGTGTGTGTGTGTACTGAGGATCAAACTCACGACCCTGCACTTGTCAGGCAGGCACTTATGCCACTGAGCTAAATCCTTGGCCCAATGAAGTGGCTTTTTATATGAAAAAGAAACTTTAAAATGGTAAACAACTGAAATACTAACATTGAGATTATCTTAGCTTTTCATTCTGAAAATTAAGGCAAAGATCAGTCAGTTGAAAATTAGGCACCAAAATCACCAGTGTTCCAAAACTCTGTGACCAGGGAATAACAATCTTAGGGACATCAATACATAAAACAAAATAATAGTGATGAAATTATTTGCAGGTAAATTGTTCTTGTTAAGGAATATGCTACTCAATCACTCTTCTGCTAAGTACCCTAAAGATGCCAAAAGTTTTAGTAACTGTATCATTCAGTAGGCTAAACAAACAAACTCTGTATTTCTCCAAACCACAAAAAATGCACTATGTCTTATAGTCACCTAAATGACTTTTTTGTAGAAGTTAGCATTTATCTCTGCTAAGTTTGATTTTAACCCCTTTCATTCCTCCTTCTCATAATTCTCTAAGGAAAGCATTCAAGATTATCTGGAGGGTTGGGAGGAGTCACTCCTGAATAAGAAATACCACTTTCTGCAGACCATTTTGATAATGTCATTCATGTGTCTTCATCACTGTTCCTGCTTCCCTACACCCAGGTTGTTGACTTTCCCTCCTTATTCCCAGCAAATTATTAGCCAACTCCTAGTACATAACATGCTCTAAAACAAATCATACACCTTGAATGTCTACTATGTACCTAGCACTTCACATAGTTCACCAAACTCAACAGCCCAGTTGATAGGTTTCATTAGCTGCATTTTGATAGTATAAATAAAGGCTCAGAGATTATGTAATTTTCCTGAAGTCATATAGTTATTCATCAACAAGAGTAGGATTTGAACCTACATCTGAGTGGTTTATATGCTAATATTGCCTACCAGTATTTGTCGGCTTTGACGTCCTGTCCTGTAGCTTGCTTGTCTGGTCTCAGATATTCTGTAACCCACTCTGTGATTTCTAACACTGACCCAGATGCCCTACTATTTTTCTTTTGCATTATCCACAATTCTGTTGAATCCACTGCTTCCTGTTCTATCTAGAATTTGGGTATCCAGTGTTCAAGGATAATCTTCAAAATACATAACAGTTTATATTTTTGCATCTATATTTTCTTCTAAGGTATTGATAAAGTTTGTAAAATATTTAAAAAGAATTTTTCTACACTGATAGGTATCCATGACGACTTGAGTACATATTAAATAACCTACAATTCACCGTCTTGTTCATGAACCTATTTAACAAATTTTGTAAATACTTTGCTGAAATCATAGCCTACAGCATATTCCCTGCTCTATCATTATAGCAATTTTTAATTACTAGAAAGAAAATGCGGCTCATAGTGGGTCAGCACTGGCTCAGAGGTATGCCTCATCAGTTCAAAGCCAGAACTAGGTTGATGCTCATGTATGGTCACCAAGACCCAGTCCTTCCCTTCCTTGCTTCAGTGTTTCTCTGTCTTGACTTTAGTGTCAAGCTCCACACGAAACAATATGTCTGCTACATCTTCTGGCCTGCGTCCTGCCAGATCCACTGCATGAAAATCACTTTCACTGTTTTATGAGGTACAGAAAGCAAACATGTGAAAAAGAGAGACTTCGACCTCGGCAGCATGGTCTAACAGAAAACAT
Organism: Dolichotis patagonum; assembly: GCA_004027295.1. Classification (NCBI taxonomy): domain Eukaryota; kingdom Metazoa; phylum Chordata; class Mammalia; order Rodentia; family Caviidae; genus Dolichotis; species Dolichotis patagonum. The sequence continues at coordinate 13,642 of PVJX010024770.1, read as the reverse complement.
GTGTTTTTGTAGAAAATCTAAAGCTTACCCTTGAACAAGTTGTCCAATCTTGGTTTCCTTAACTATAAAACAGAGATTATACATTAGAGTTGATGTGAAGTTCTAAAATGTAAATGAAATGATATAAATAAAGTATCTAATACAAAGAAAGGGACAACACTGGTACACATCACATTAAGGAAGGCCCATACACAGATAGCAATAACGCAGCAGGGATGTGTATTCTGTGACACTGATGTAAACCGCTATACCTGGGTTTCAGGAGGTTCATGCCTGGTTGCGATGATGGCTTTGAAGACAGTTTCATGGAGAGAGCAGTCTTTGCAGCAGATCTTGAAAGGATGAAATGATAAGAAGTTGTTTTAAGAGAAAAGACCTTAGGCATCTTGAGGGAATGACTGAAGTAGACCCCATCAATAGTGGAGGGAAATGTTGATCTACTTTATGGCAGGCTGAAATCTACTTTTGTGGGTTGGGTGTGACTAGGCAGTCTATGGTCAGTTCATTGAGCAAGAGCCCCTCACAGGTGTCCAACAGGACAGTGACATGACAAGAGTTATATTTTACGAAGTCTAATGTTGGTATACAAAAGGGATAGAAAAAGAGAAAGAAAACAAAGGCACAGTTGAAACTCATTTACAGAAGGCAAGCAAGCAAAAATATAGACTTATTCTCAAAGAGTACCATGGTAACAGTGAAAAAGATACACCACATAAGAAACTTCTCATGGCCCTGAAGCAAGGCCAGCAGATTTCTGTAGCTGCTGGTTTCAAACAGGAGCCTAAAGAGAATTCTTTCTGTGGTCTGTTGGCCATTTCAGAACTTTGGAAATGGAATGGTCAATTCATCAGAAAGAAATAGGAGGTGAGTATGGCGGACTTTGTGGGGCCTGCAGGGGAGAGACTCTGGTGCCTCAGTACCTACACCAGGCAGTTGACTCGGGGTGCCAGGAGAATGAGGAGCTCATCCCCTCTCTGGCGGGGTGGCTGAGAGTGTGGCAGACTTTTGGTGGCCTGAAGGAGAGAGACCCTGGTGCCTTGGGACCTGTACCATGTGGTTGACTTGGGGTGCTGGCAGAACAAGGAGCTCCTTCCCTCTCTGGGGGGTGGCTAGGAGTGCGGCAGACTTCCAGTGGCCTAAAGGAGAGAGACCCTGGTGCCTTGGGACCTGCACCATGCAGTTGACTCAGGGTGCCAGGAGAACAAGGAACTCCTCCCTTCTCTGGCGGGCAGCTGTAATCCTGCCGGTGGGCAGTCTGAGAATCAGATATCTCATGTCATCCTGTCCCATGCCCCTCCCCAGCAAGTGGGAGCCAGTTAACTACACATCTTGTGAAAAAATTGGCTATGGTATTTAGTATGAGCTCCCCATATGCAAAGATATGGACAACCATTTGGAAGAAAACAAGAGACAATATGACAGATACTGAAGATCCCTGGTTGTATAGCTTTGAAATTTATGCTTTCTTGAGTCCTGTTCTGTTCTGTTTTGTTGTGTTTAATTTTATTCCCTTTAAAATAAAAATATATATATATGTATAAAAGAGCAGAAAAGAAAGTGCTCTAAAGGATATAACTGAATGTATGTTTAAGTGTATAAGATAGATGACCACATTACTGTTTTTGTTGGATTGTTGAGCAGAACTGTTAGTAGTCTCACTCTTTGAATGTCTACTTTGTGTGCTTTAATTTTGTAACTTGAACAACTATTTTCAATGATGACAGTATGTAACCTATCAAGTGGCAATTTCTTTGTGTTTTTGTTTTTGTTTTGTTGTTGTTATTGTGGTTCTTTCATTTTTTTGCCTTTGGAATTCTGTATTGTTGCTACCCTTTTTCTGTTTTGTTTGGTTGTTTTCTTTTTTGTTTTTTCTCTTTAAATAAAATTTTAAAAAAATAAAAAATTTTTTTAAAAAAAGACACTTCTCAATTTCTGCTACAGTTCCTATATGGGATCCACACTTGGCTCAAATCAAGAATGACCCACAAAAAAATTCCAAGCATAAACATAAGTTCTAAGAGGGATTCTCAACCTGGAACCATGTCTGGTTAGTCCTGACTACTTGCCAGACAAGTTTTTAATCATAATGCAATCATTTTGAGTAAATGATTGAAAATCAACATTTGAATCTTAATTCCATGAGATTTATCAAAAGTTTGCCATTTCTATATTTTTACATTTTAAATCTGAAACATAATTAAAATTAAGAAAATAACCTAATTTCTTTAGCTATGCGAGCCCACAGCACAGCACATACATTTCTGAACTATGATCAAATAATTCAAAGAAAGCCATGAGAAATAGACATTATTTCCATTTTTAGATGCACCATCATCCACAGTTCAGATAGCATAGTTATCTCACACTTCAGAAGTTTAAAGATGCTGCATGTGGTAATGCCTATAAATCTGGCACTCAGGAGGGTGAAGCAAGAGGATCACTGCAAGTTCAAGGCCAGCCTGGACTACATACTGAGGTCAAGGTCAGTCTGAACTGTATGGCAATAACCTGTCTCAAATAAATAAACAATAAACCAAATAAATAAATAAATGTAGGTATGGTGGTTCACACCTGTAATTCCAACCCTCAGACGGCTGAGGCAGGAGGATTGCCATGAGTTCAAGGCTAGCCTGGGCTACATAGTGAATCCAGACCAGCCTGAACTACATAGCAAGACTCTGTCTCAAAAACAAATAAATAAATATAATTTTAAAAAATAAAAAGAAGCTTAAAGTCTAAGCCAGGCTATAGAAGCAATAGAAACAGAAACTCTGTGAGATCATTCAATTTGGCCCAAAGATAATACAAAGGAAAGAAGCATTAGAAGAAGAAGAAGAAGAAGAAGAAGAAGAAGAAGAAGAAGAAGAAGAAGAAGAAGAAGAAAAGAAAGAAAGAAAAAAGAAGAAAAGAAAGAAGAAAGAAGAAGAAGAAAGAAAGAAAAAAGAAGAAAAGAAAGAAAGAAAGAAGAAAGAAGAAGAAAGAAGAAAGAAGAAGGAGAAGAAGAAGAAGAAGAAGAAGAAGAAGAAGAAGAAGAAGAAGAAGAAGAAGAAGAAGAAAGAAGAGGAAGCACATAATTAACAAGATAAAGCTTAAAAGGAGAAAAATAGTTTTATTTCTAAAAACTTTTTCCAGCTGCCTTTTGCTTGGTGTCCAAGTTGCTGGTTAATTTAGAGAGCCAAATAAATCAATAAATTATCATCTCTGTGTGTGCTTAGCACTTTGCCCAGAAATAAAATTTCCTTTCTTGTACATTATCTCATTCCATCTAGCTAAAAACAGCATAGAAGACAAAAGAGAGAAAAGGTTAGACATAAAATCAAGGCTTCCTAATAATAATTAGTACGGAGCTAGTAGATGCCAATCAATCTGTACCTAAATGAAATCTGCGTGCTTTAAACACAGTGAATACTTTGTGGTTTGCAGATGCTGAATCCAGCAGATGTGTGGTCAAGGAAATCCTCTCCACATGGGTCTCTGTGAAGTAGCCACCTGCAGCCAGTTCCACAGATTCTCCAGTGAGGGCGACCGTGTGGGAATGGAAGGCCATCGGTTTGGGAGAGGGAGCTCCCTGCTTTTTCTTTCCAAGGAGGTCATCTTCATGCACAGTCTGCTGGGTCTATTTAACTCCTCCAGATTGTTTGCCCTGGCTTGGAATCCTGAGTGAAAGTCTAAATGCTGTAATGCCACACCTGAGAGAGTTTATATCTCTCAGAGGGGAGAGCCAATGTCAAAACCATAAACCACCTGATACCTGAAAAAGGACGATAGCTTCCAGAGTGCTCTGATTATATTTCTTTGTGTGAGTGAAATACCAAAGCAAGCCAGAAGTCCCTGATGGGCTTGGGTTTTTTCCATTCACACAAACACCCACACATCCTGCATCCTGTCTCACCTGATCCCTCCGTCTGTCCCTCACTCCTTTCTTGCGGTCACCGCCGTTCAGTAGCGGCCTACTGCATTTGTTTTCTGGAAACTACAGCCTGAAAAAGCAAACAGAAATTGTGGAAGGTAAATAGAGATGTGCACACACATTTTTCACTTTTTTTCCCACAGTCCTGGAGGCTAACCCACTGAGCTATATCTCGATCCCTTTTTTATGTGTTTGAGACATAAGTTGTTCAGACTGGGCTTGAATGTGGGATTATCCTGCCTCACCTTTCTAGAGCACTGGGGTTGCACCACCATCCCCAGTTATACTTCTTCATTCAACACGTCCTGGTGTGTCCAATGCTCAGCTACAATACAAGCAGTAGGCCCTATGTGGCCAGTTGCTTGCAGGTTACCTATAGTCTGGTAATTTAGAAACTCAGAATAAAGACAAATTATCAGAATGAAACTAGGGAGACAATATCACTTTTCCATTTATAGATAAACACAGTATGACTCAGAAGTGTCAAGTAGGTTGGTTATCTAAAGTCAAGGTATAGAAATGGAATTTGAGCCATGTATTTCTGATTCCAAAGTTCGTATTCTTCTAACTACACACCACTGTGATGCTTCATTATTTTTTCATGTACTCCTCATATGAACCAGTATTTGCTCTGACCTTTTAAAAAATCCTATCCAGGAGCATGTAAAAATTTAATCTAGAAAATGAGTAGGAAATAGGCAAACAAAGCTCTAAATTCCCAGTCATGCAACTAATCAATCCATCATAACAGAATCTGTGATTCATCTAACTTCAAGAAGCTTGGAGAATAGTTATCCCTCCAAGCTACTATCCAATTACTATTTGTGCTCTAAACCCACTTCTGAACTGCAATTCCTACTGAAACAAAAACATAAATATCTATTGTTTAGACAATAAGACATTTGCAGATGCTTTTTTTTAAAAAGGCAAAAAAATGAAAGAACCACAATAAGTTAAACACCCAGACATAATAAGAGAGTCATCTACTTTTTCTAGTATTTTCCATTTATTGTTATTATTGATTATAGTAATCTTGTGTGCTACAATCCTCTCGGGCCTTTCTAATAATATTATTATTCTCTGGTTCTTGTGTATCCACAAGGGGCCAAGTGGTGGGTGATTCTCGACGCCAGGGCACAATTAATTGATTCCACAGGCACCCAAGTTGAAGTAAACAAAATGAAGGCATAAACTTGCATTCTTTTTTTTTTTTTTTGGTACCGGGGATCGAACTCATGACCACGTGCTTGCAAGGCAGGCACTTATGCCGCTGAGCTAAATCCCCAGCCCTAAAATTGCATTCTTAACAATCATAGTGCTTATTTGACACACACACACACACACAAAAAAAAAAACCCTGAATGATACCATGACTATGGAATTAAGAAATAAAATTAATTTAACCAAGGAATGTACTTTTTTACTCTATACAGAATTATGCCCATCCTGGGGAATACCTAAGGAGGAATGTTGAAACATTTCAGGAAGCCAAAAGAAAACCCTGAAAATCAGGAAAAATCAATCTGACTGAAAAGGCTAAAGTGGGGGACTCTCCATAGCTTAACAGTAAAGGTGAAGGATAAATCTAATAATTCTTTCCAATTACTGGAAAGAACTATTTTTCTATACAGAGATGGGGGAGTGTTGTGTCTCTTGTCTAATGATAAAGATTACATACGTATGAATCAGATTAGTATTACGTTCAGCCAGTAAAAACAGACAAAGCTGCAGTGATAGAAATACATTTCTCACATTCATAAAGCCCGGGATCTGACAAGAATGGCACTTAAGAAACTGTACATCTGTAGGGGGTGGCCTCCACTTTATTGTCCAAAATGGCTACTTTAGCTCCAGAAATCATGTCTGCACTCTTATCTAGCAGTAAAAAAGAAAGCCTGTTCCTTTGCTTTAAGAATAGATGTTAGAAATTTCACACGATACTTCTACTAACATTCCATTAGCCAGTCACACACCAACACCTTGTCAAAAGAGAATTTAGGAAATGTAATCCTAACTCCAGATAGCCAGATACCCAGCTATAAACAGTAGGTTCTGTTACTAAGAGGAGAAAATACATATTAGGCATGACTAGTACAGTTTGCCCCAGAAACTCTATACGGTGTTGTAATATCTTACCTATCAAGGTCTATTTAAAGATAGATTCACTTTTGGAGGGACATAATGTCTGTGTTTTTGAATTTTCCTAAGGAAAGGTAAAATTAAAATCTCTTTTACCTAGTGTTATGTCAGAGGCTGGAGTCAGTTTGGCAATCTTAGAAGTCCTAATCAACTTCTAAGACAGTGGGTATAAAAGGCTGGGACAGAAGAGTGAGCAAAGCAAGGTGTCTCAAATTTATACAATATTAGGAGTATTTGTCCAGCACATGGTATCTACCAAGTATTATGCTAAGCACTTTACTTGGATTATCTTACTGTTTATAATAATCCTATGGAGAAGAATTGACCTAGTCTCATTTTATAGACAAGTAAACTCATTCACTCATGTTAAGCAGGTTCATGAAAGTTAAATAAGTTGCTGCATATCGTAGAGATTACAGGCTGAAGAACTGGACTGGTCTGATTCCAGAGCACAAGACTATAACCACAGACTGCCTGGCGCTGTCACTTTGCTGTGCCTGGAACACTTGCGGTGCCTTCCCCTCCCCTCTGCTTCCCTGGAAGGCTCCCAGTCATCTTACAAAACAAGTCCAATTATCAGCTTTTCTAAGACATCCCCTTAACGTTCCTGGACCCTAAATCACCCCCCTTCTGTCCACCCCTATACCTTTCATCCATACAGCCAGCTCTGTCTTCTGCCTGCTAGACGAAGAAACAAGAAAGCAGCTGAAAGCAGCGCAAATAGGTGTGGGAAAGAATTACTCAAAAAGTAGTTAACTATTTGGAGAGAAAATCAATGTAGATGTCAAATTAGATCATAAAGCAAAATAAATACAGGTGGGTTAAGGTGCTAAAGGTTTTTTAAAAAAATCAAAGCATGAAAGAGATTAAATAAGAGCAAATATTTATCTACAATGGAGAGGGGGAAGACCTTCTAAGTTTCAAAGCAATGAACAAAATCATAAAGGAGAAGATCAATAGGTATTACCACGTGAGCTTGTTTAAAATGTCTGTAGGTTAAAAATGTCTGTAGGTTAAAATACAACCAAATTACAAGAAATTTTCACAGAGTAGGAAAACACACTTGCCTCAAATACTATAGAAAAAGTTGTTCTCTCATCTTTAAAATTACTGAAATAAATGGGTAAAATAAATTAGGATCTACAAGGGTTTCACCACTGTTACACACCAATGTAAACAGTTCCTACCAACAACCAAATATTGAGCAAAACACAAGTCACAAGAGTTTAATGTATTATCCCATTTACATAAATACCCCAGACAGGACCAACTATTTATGAATGCCCTTAATAAATAAGAAAATCATTATCAAAAATCAGAATTGTTTGGTGGAAAAAGGCAAGAGGAGACAGCGATGGAAGTGACTCTCAAGAATGGACACAAGGACCTTGGAACAGGCAACAGGAAGTGGATGAAGAGGAGACAATGTTTACATGACATTATTTAATTTAAATCCTCCTGCTGTGGTTACACAGAAGTTCATTGTACATTTACTGTTCAAACTGTATCTGTATTTTACACATGCTTTTTCATGAACAGTAGTCACCCCTTATTCTAGGCTTTGTTTTTTGTTTGTTTTTGTTTCAATTACCCATACTTTCAATCAACTACAATCTGAAAATATTAAGTGGAAAATTCTAGAAACAAAAAATGCAGACGTTTTAAATTGTCACTCTGAGTAGCATGATGAAATCTCACATTGTCCTACTCCATCCTACCCATGGTGGACATCATTCCTTTGTCTAATGTGTCCATGCTACCTACGCATTCAGCACTTAGTAGCCACCTTGGCTACCAACTCTACCAAGTCAGAGCTTGTAGTCAAGTGACCCTTATTTATTATTTATTATTATCCACAAGAATAGAGATGCTGGCAGTTCAAATATGCCAGAAAGAAACCATAAAGTGCTTCTTTGACACAGCACAAATTCTCAATAAAGAAAAGACCATATGCCAAGGCTGAAAACAATCTATGGTCAGAATGAATCTTCGTGTGATTGTGAAAAAAAGAAAATGAAACTCATGCTAGTTTTGGTTTCACACCTCAAACTAAAAATATTCAGCTGCAGTGCTTGATAAGTACCTAGTTAAGATGGGAAGGCTTTAAATTTGTGTATGTACAGGTGTATATAGAAAAAACGTAATACATATAAAGTGTGATAGTATCTGTGGTTTCAGGCATATATGGTAGGGTCTTAATGATATATCCCCCACAGATAAGGGGAGACCATTCTATATAGTTTAGGACACTAGTGTAGAAGTATTCAAATCTAGAGATAAAAAACAACAGAAATATACCAGAGGACTAGTGGTAGTATTCTATAGAAGGTAGATGCTATGGTTGGTATTCAAGATTTAAAGGAACTTATTGCATCAAAGATTTGAGATGTTACCTAAAATGCTCATTGTGTTGAAGGCTTGGCTGCCAGCTGATTGACTTTTGAGAAGTGATTGAATCATGAGGCTCTAACTTCACTGATGGATGGATCCTTTGAAGTGATGTTAGAAGGCAGGTCCTATCTGGGGGAAGCAGGTCAATGAAGGTAACCTGAAAGGATATACTTTGGCCCATCCCTCTCCGCTTCCTGGTGGCCAGGAGGTAAGCCCTCCAATATGCCCTTCAATATGCAATGAAAAGCTAACACAGTGGGAATGATGGTAAACTCTTTCAAATTTGTTTTATTAAATCTTCCTGAATATTCTAAATCCCTTACAATGAGAATACATCAGCTATAATACCTTTTTCTTTCTCTTTATCTCTCCTTCTTCCCTGTCTTACTTTTCTTATTGCTGAGACAAAATACTCAACACCCAAAGTTAAAAGGGGAAAGGATTATTTAGGTCATAGTGAGGTTTCAGTTCATAATCAGCTGGGTCCAAGGCAGGGTGGCATGTGGCAGAGGGGCAACAATTCATGGTAGGAGGTAAGCCATTGCACAGCAAAGGAGCAAAAGCAAGGAGAGATCAACAGACAGACAAGCCTCTTTCTGTCCCTTATTGCAAGCAGGCTGCTAGCCCTAAATTGAGTGTGGCACTCACACCCTTAATGCCAGCATTAGACCTTGAATCAGTCACAAACTCTAGATTCAACCACCTCTGAAAAGCTCACCCCCCATGACTGCATTAGGCTTTGGGGGGAACATCAAGATACAAATCATAACATTCCCCTACCTCCCTTATTCTCCTTCCTTCCTTCCTTTTTTTTTTTTTTTAAATCTGTCAACATTCTTTTTTTTTTTTTTTTGTACTGGGGATTGAACTCACGACCTCACGCTTGCCAGGCAGGCACTTATACTGCTGAGCTAAATCCCCAGCTCCTCTGTCAACATTCTTTAAGGTACTGATCCTGGCCCAATACAATACCTACTTCCCAGAGTTCTGATCTTGTAATACTTGACATTTTATCACTTATATTATCCACACCTTAATTTATAGTTCTTTCCAGCTATTTTTGATAACTTTATTTCTCATCACATGGTTCATTTAATTTTCTTAACTTGATGTTGTGCTGGGCTAGATAGCAATTCCTCATCTCTGATGTGGCCTCATAGCAACCTTTCTAAAGTGTCCCCAGGGACAGCCCTACGTGCACTGTGTAGCTGTCCTGAGAATCAGTGGTGCAACGATGTTCAAAGTTTTATTCTATGATGAGGCCCGGGATATGCCCTTCATTTCCATTAAAGGGATTTCTATATAGAGCTACACCTAGTCTAGAAACACTTTCACATGGCATTGTGGTTCAAAGTACTAAATTTAGGTTCACACAGACAGGAATTTGAGCCCTGGCACTACCAACTGTTAGATGACCTTAGCAAGTTATTCTTTCTATCTTCTTCCTCTTCTAACAATGGGTAATGACAACACCTACCTTAAAGCTTATGAAGATTAAATGAAATGATCCGTGTAAAATGCTTCATGCATGGCAGATAAAAAGTTCTTACTCAGCCTCATCTGCCACCACTTCTCATTTCTAACTTAATATTCTAATGGAAGGCAAAACACCCAGAACATCTCACATTTAATTTTATTGCAGTTTTTTCCTTACTTATCACCTGCCAAATGAGTAACTTTGTCCAAGAATACTCTTCGAGAAATGCTATTTTCTGAGTTCAACCCCCAGTACGAAAGAAAGAAAGAAGAAGAAAGAAAGAAAGAAAGAAAGAGAAAGAAAGAAAAGAAAAGAAAAGAAAAGAAAAAAGAAAGAAAAAAAACAGAAATGCTACTCTCAGGCCGGGGATATAGCTTAGCAGCATAAACACCTGCCTAGCAAGTGCAAGATCATGAGTTCAATTCCCAGTACCCCCCCCAAAAAAGAATGCTACTCTCAAACATCTTCTATGCAATAAGTCCCTTTAAGCAAGTGTTAGAGGCACTGGAACTTTAAGGGAAGTAATAGAAATACTGTACACATGGAGTGATGGTGCTAGAGTTGGAAAGGGGCAGCCGGTGCTGAAAGTTAAGTGCATAAAATGCTATCATGAGAAACTGAAGCCAGGGTAACTAAGAACTCCTGGATTATAGGAGTCAAAACACAGAGCCTGGAAACATATAAAGCTACTTGTGAGATAATCACACCAAACCTAGGAAGAAGGATCGTGGAAAATAAAAATAGTGCCTAAGGTTTGACAACATGAAGTTCTTAGATGGATGGCTTTGCTTTAGCTCATTACCTGATTCAATAAAAGTCATGAGTCAGTTCTGTTGTTTTGCATTAGAGAATATAATAATTGATCACCTGATTCACTTTGTTGTTTGGTCATCTTATGAATATGCAGTGTATCCCCCATGATTATCACAAAGCAATTACCTCAGTTACATGATAAAAAACAAAATATGCACATTCATCTTTCATTTCTCAGCTGGAGATGCCTTGGCTTTGCACCCTGGAAAGACCCTGTCTCTTTCAGCTTCCTTCTGCAGGAAACCTGGACCTGCTGCTGGGGTGAAACCTGTTTCTCTGTGGGAGAAAATGCTTCCTACAAATTAAAATAACATTCATATCCAAGGACATGTTATTCAAAACACCTTGGAGCTCAGCTGAAACTCCGCAAAATACAACACAGGACGTTATGTTTTGTGATTAAAATCAATGATTTCCTCATGTATGCAACACGAAATGCAATCATATTTTGGATCAGCTGAGTAGTAACAGTAACAGGCTAACAATGTTATCAGTGAATTCATATTCAAGGACACAGGCTTACCAGTTCCACATTGTATTTTACCTGATTATCTGCAAGTAAATAGATACGGGTTTTGCTCCACTTTCTGACTCAGAAAGGGGTCAAAGTAGACATAGGCTTAGAAAAAGGTAAGGATTTCTCAACACAATTGTACCTAATTTGAACATACTGCACAGAAAAGCCACAAAAACTCTGGCTGACATATTCCACGCTTAACTATGTGTTTAACATTTATAGGTCATTTAGTCCTCATTTGCATTATAATTTTGCTATGTGCCATAAATGCAAAATGAGTTTTAGTGCTTTTTGAAATATGACTTCAGTTTATTACATTTCCATAAAGCTGTCCAATATTTACTAGGGTTTTTATAACTTTGTTAAGTGATTTTCTTCAACTGCCAATGAGACACCATTACCATAGTAACAGTGTAATTTTCTGTATCCCATTTTCAGATTTCTTTGGTTTCACTAAAGTGGTACATTTTCCATTAAATTTTGCAGTACATAAAATTGTTAAGGTGACAGTTGAGTATTGTTATGGCTATAGTAAGAACACTGACAGAAATTTTATCCTTGGGCCATTTGAAATAATTATTGAGAAATGCTTCAAGAGATAGTGAATGGCATAGAAAATTCAAATTTGTCTCTTTGAGCAAATGACAGAGGGAGAACATTTTGAAAGTTGAGCTTGTCTTCTAGAAATATCTTTTGAAGCTGTGGAGGTTAAAAAGCTAAGCGATGCCTTCTGTCCAAGGTTAGAGGATACCCCACCACTGGGCAGTCCAGACTCTCGTCTTGCACTGGGATGCTCAGTTTTCCTAATGCAAACCACTGTTGGGTCAATATACTTCCAAGTTTCAAATACAAGGAAAAACATCAGCACAGACCTCTGATCTCTCTATTCATTTTTATTTCCTCCACAAAACTAATCAGAAACTATAATTAGAGAGGTTTTTAAAACTTTATTTGTATTTTTTAATCTATTATACAGCATGTGATCCAAATACAAGGTGAATGTTTCTGCCTAGGCCATCTTAGCAGAAAGGCAGATTCACAACAAACATGATGGTGCATCCTTGTCATCACAGTAACTGAATCTGGCAGCACATGACTTCTGGCTCTTCCCCGAAGTCAAAATGACCATGGAAGGGAAACATTTGGGTTCAGTGCTAGACAACAAGGCAGCTACCACAGCACAACTAAAGACACTAAAGAGACTTCCAGAGCTGCTTCAGAAAATGGCAAGAACAATAGAACGAGTGTGTTCAAAGCAAGGGGAAGTATTTTGAGGAAGAAAACGCCCATGTGTCTTCACTGTAATGAATTTTTAAAGTTTAACATTCACCATGGTTTCCAGTCACGCCTTGCAGCTCTTCACACTCAAATTAGCAAAGAGTAGTGAGCCTGATGGGCCCAGGTGCACTTTCTGGCCCTTCTTCTTCCAGGTAGAGCGTCCAGCACACTGTCTGGCTCATAAATGGTAGATAATGTAACGTTCCTCTCGTGTAGTTGCCTCAATCCTGCAGACCCTCAGTTATTGCCCTCCCCCAAAATAAAATGAAAAAGAGCAATAAAATATTATTTTCTTTCAAGAAAAATAAACTTAAGATAGTTTGTTGTTGTTTTGTTTTGTTCCTCGAGACAGGGTCTCTCTATGTAGTCCGGGTTGCACTCAAATTGGCAGCAGTCTCAGTCTCCCAAGTGCTAAGATTACAGGCATGTGCCACCATGCCCAGCAAGTTAGTTACTTTTAATGCTTTATTATTCAAAACCTTTTTCTTTAAGTAGCTTCAACTCCCAGGGTACGTCATACACCAACCACTCCCAGGATCTTCGTCCCAGTCTCATGAGCCCCTCCCTGATGGCCTGGCCCAGACAGACTGGTGTACACAATAGATATCTCTGTCTCTACTAACTGACACTGCAAAACTGCTGCCCCTGACTCAGCTTTTGCTTTAGACCCACCTGCACATCATGGCAGCTTGATCCCTAAAGCAGTGTCTCCACACTGAAAGTTTTGACCGCTTATAAACAGTTTACGCGAACCAACTATATAACACATGTTGAAATAAACAACTACTTTGAAAAAAAAAGAGACACTACAATACCCAGTGCTGATTCCATAATGTCATGATGTGAAGTCCAGCAAAACTATCACTTTTTGTTCAAAGTGATCTTAGCTTGCTTTGCCTTGTCTAAGTTCAACACACTTGAAGGTATGGACAGCTGTTTTGAGGAGAATGCGAGACATTATGACAGCCATTCACGGCTTCCCTAATGTCTGGTCTTGAAGACCTGAAATGCCCTCCTCGTCCTGCTCAGATCAATTCCATACTAGGTTGTTTCATGTGAATTCCCTATATGTGACAATATGGACAACTATTTGGAAGAAAACAAAAGTCAATATGAT
>PVJX010024769.1:0-27695 GCA_004027295.1 Dolichotis patagonum | reverse complement strand
GCAAATTAAAACCACACTGAGATTCCATCTCACTCCAGAAAGAATGGCCAAGATAGAAAACACTACCAACAACAAGTGTTGGAGAGGCTGTGGGGAAAAAGGAACTCTTCTGCACTGTTGGTGGAAGTGTAGACTGGTGCAGCCACTGTGGAGGTCAGTCTGGAGATTCCTCAAAAAGCTGGGTATGGAAGTCCCATTTAACCCAGCTATTTTGCTTCTAGGCATATTCCCAGAAGAACTGAAAACATCATACCACAGTGATATATGTGCACCCATGTTTATAGCAGCACAATTTGTAATAGCCAGATCTTGGAAACAACCTAAGTGCCCATCAACTGAGGAACGGATAAAAAAGTTGTGGCATTTTTATACAATGGAGTACTACTCAGCTATAAAGAAGGATCACATCAAGATATTTATAAATAAATGGACACGATTTGAGACCATTCTCTTAAGTGAAATAAACCAAACTCACAAGGGTAAATACCATATAATCTCCCTAATATGAGATTTGATAAGAGTATATAAGACTTTATGATAAGCATGAGGCCCCATCTCATAGCTTCAAAGTCTTTCAAAGTTTTAAATCATCAGTTGGAATGGTGTTATCTTGCTTTGTTTGACTATATCATACGTGATGATATGAACAGCTATTTTGAAGAAAACATTATGACAGCTATTGCTGATTTAATATTATCCTTCTTAGAAGTCCTACCATGCTTTTTTTGTTCTACTACCGTTGGTTCTATCTACCACATTGTGTCTTATTGGAATTTGAATATGTGTGATAGTTCAAACAAATTTTTTTCTTTTTTATCAAAAATGAGATATTATAGTACCCATTTATCATTTTCTGTTATTCAGTTCAGAAAGCCCTGTAATTCTTTCACTCTATGCATGGCTTTATACTATTGTGTTATGTTTGATATTATTGTTATTGAAACTATGCTCAACTATAGCAGAGTAAGAGATATGGTGTTAGATACTGTTGATGTCCAGTTGACTTAATGTAAAGTACAGTGTTACCTATGTTGTCCTGTTCTGATCTGCTCTGTACTGCCCCCTTTTGTTTTATTCTCTTTTAAATAAAAAAAAAATAAAAAAAAAGACTGCTGCTATAAGGTAACATACTAAAATTTATTTGACTCCTATAAACTAGAATAAACAACTGAAATGCACATTTAATATGTATTCATAAATAGCATTGACATATCAGACACCAACACCTACCCCCCAAAATAAACTGGGAAGAATCTGAACATAGGTAACTATAAATTGAAATTGAGAAGTCTTTTTATACATTTGTAGTTTAGGAAGATTTAAAGGAAATAACACATGTTTATAGATTGGATTTATTGTTGTCAATTGTCAGTTGCCCTCAAATTCAGTTATATGTGCACTGGATAAAGAAAAAAATTCTCAAGGGCTGTTTTTTTGTAGAAATCAAATAAGCTGATTCTTAAATTTTACTGCTTTTGATTTACAAAATAAGGAGTAAAAATAAGAAATAAGGCTACATCTCCTACAACTGCACCCACTTGCTCAAAATTCCTATGGCCAGATCTGCCATATTCTCTATCTCAGTTAGAATAGAATATTGGGCTGCAATAGGAAGATCTGGTTCTAGATGGCAGCAAGAAAGGTTGATGTAGGCTCTCCAAAACTGCAGCACAGGAAATAATTGGCCCACCATGTAAGGTGGAATGGAAACTAGAAAAATGGGTGCTTCCCCTTAAAAGCTACTCTCATTCAAAATTAGCCAGCAAACCAAAATTCTAAAAACACCTAAAAAAATGTAATGCTAAAACAAAGTTAATATGATAAACACTCAGAATTATAAGTCATCCCCTGTACTTTCATTTTATATAATAATCAGCTTAAAAATTAAATGATATGTCAAACATTTGGAGGTGAAAGGGGGATCTGTCTATCAAAGTCAATAAATTTGGCATCAATAATTTAGAGACTCTGAAAGATTTTTTAATGTTTTTAGAAATTTCCTCTCAAAAATGTACAGAAAGGCAAAAATATACAGAGACAGAGAGAAACAAAGACAGAGGCAAAGAAAGACAGAGAAAGAAACTAGTATTCACAAAACATATAGAAAAGGCTGTAATACCTCCGTCTCTCAGGCAATTACTACTTAGGTTCAGGTCCTGGAAGCTAAGCCAGAACTCAGAATGGCACAAAATTTTTCCCTGTGCTGGGCACTCTCCTACCTACCTAAGCAGTAGAAACTTCTGGAAATTTAGCAAGAAGATATTTATAAATTGCTAACATAGATGTCAAAAACTGAACAATGTTAAAGAAAATTATTTGACTATAAATGTAACACTACTTCTTTTTGTTATTGTTGTTATTTTGTTTTGTTTTCATAGAAACTTTTGTTTAATCTCATCATGGCCTCTGGTTTTTAGTTACTTCCATGCTCATTCGTGACTTCTCTTTTTCTACCCTAACCTACCTGTGTTTCCACAATTATTTATTTGAATGAACTTCTTAATATCCAGCCTCAAATCCATCTTGCTCATCATTTCTCTTAAAAAATAAAAATTCCTCTTTGCGTTAAGTCAAACAATCCAGGTAGCCTCATATTTATAGAAAAAAACAAGAGTATGCACATTTAAGTAATTTCCCAGCCTCACGTGGTAGTTCAAGCAAGATTGGAACCTAGGCTTTGTGTTTTAGCCTAGTACTCCTCTATTAAAATTAACTTTTAGTATTCAAACAAACTAATTTACTCAATTAAATGAACTAATTTACTCAAATTAGTTTAGTAGAGAGATTCCTATACTTGTTGTCTTTCATATAATTCAGTGGACTGACAGTGCATTCAGGTAGAA
Organism: Dolichotis patagonum; assembly: GCA_004027295.1. NCBI lineage: Eukaryota > Metazoa > Chordata > Mammalia > Rodentia > Caviidae > Dolichotis > Dolichotis patagonum. The sequence goes on along the minus strand of PVJX010024769.1, from coordinate 24,852 downwards.
ATCTGTGTTGATTACTGAAAAATGTTAGTGGGAAAACCCTGCATGGGCGCAGCTGCAAATTCTGCCAAGGTAAGCACATTATCTTCCAGCTCAGCAGTCCTTCCCACAATAGTGCTTGTGGACTATGTGACTGTGAACTACAGTGAAGTCTTCAGACTTACAGATTTCCATATTGAGAACTTAATTCAATGTGTGGAAACTCCCACATTCATAAATACATTAGAGAAAAGACATAAAATTAGATCACAGACAAAAGGTCAATATGCTATCGGTTACTACATATCACAGTAAGAAATAAATCCTCAATTCAGTGCAACATTTTTTCAACTAGTCTTTCCAGGAATTGTTTTTTCTTTTGAGGGTTATCTTTGTAGCTCTGGAGTTTCAGCTCCATTGTTCAAGCACATGTTAAAGTTTGCTGAATTTATATCTCCTGTATGGAGCTGGCAGCATGAAATGTAGTATATGGGCATACTAAAGTTTTTTTAAAAAACAGTGGCAAAGTTTATTGGAAAAAATAAAAGTGAAGAACGAGAGAGAAACTAGCTCTGCAGAGGGAGCTTGGGCTGACAAAAAGGAAACTGCAAGATAAAAATACACCTTAGAGAAAGCAGGGCAGGTATGATGAGGAAAGCCATGACAGCCAGCCACACCAAACTTTAGATGGTTTCTCTTGTCCTGTGTCTCCCAATGATGTGTTATGCACTAAGGATTTAACTATATATTTTTATTTTTATTTTTATTTTATTTTATTTTATTTTATTTTATTTTTTTAAATTTTTTTTTTCGAACTCATGACCTCATACTTGCCAGGCAGGTGCTTATGCCACTGAGCTAAATCCCCAGCTTAACCATCTATTTTTAATTTCTAGTTTTTCACTTCATTTTGTTTTAATGGCCTCTTCTCTACCTCTGAGAGTACCCTTCTTTGGTTTTTTTCTCACGGTTACTGTTTATGGCGGTTTTGGTATTTAGTTTTCTGGCCCAGAGTATAGTAATACTTTCTGATCTATGCCTGTCTGATTTAAGATCAGCAATATTTACTTGACCAGTGAATTCAATTGTCATAGATTATCCTCTACATGTTTATATAAAAATTATATATCATGGTCTTTTTCCAGAAACCATGCTAATCGTTGATGGCATGTTGAAAAGAAAACATTGGGCCTTTTTCTAGAAGATTATAATCTAGTTGTGGAAACATAAATCTGTAACTAAAGCATAGGTTAAAAAAAGTGTAAAAGTCCCATATTATCCATTTAATACTAGAGCCATATCTTGAATAAAAAATTTTCCATTATGCAAGGAATGTCCAGTAAGTCTTCAGAAAAGAATATTTGAGCTGGTTCCTAAGAGATGACTGGGCATCATGGCACATGGTTAGTTTTGGGGCCTCATTAGAGTAACTCAGCAGGATCAGATATAGAGACCAGAATCTGATGAAGCTTATAAACCATATTAAGTATTTTGGGTGATACTACCAGGAATAAATCAACTGATTCTTATACTAGGAAAGAAATGGGGACAGGCAACAGTGGGTGGAATAGACTGGCAGATGTTCAGGTTCTAAAGGACACTGGTTAGCATTAAAAGGAAATAATTGACAACCTCTAATGTTTAGAGCTGGGAGAAAAAACAGCTTTGTCTAAGTTTCCCTCCAAGGATCATCTCCTTGGAGTTGTCTTGCTTAGTTTACTGGGGCTACTATTATTATGTTAGCTTCACTCCGTTGGCCCAGGCAGACAAAAACTCATTCCTTTAAATTCTTTTGCAACAGCTGAGATAACCTGCAACTTTTAGAGTCTTTAATTCCAATTAGTAAATAGTCTGTGTATTACAAATATATACTAATAAAAAATAAAAATTAAAAAAAGAAATAATCTATCAAGCCAGCAGATACAAGTTGGCTTTTGATTGCTGTTCTATTCTACCCACTGTCCTGAGATATCTTTATTACCACAAACAGAGAAACAGAAATTGAAGACTCTAGCTTGGAAGTTTTTTCTTTTCTAAACTTTTCCGGGTAAAGGAGATTCACTTAGAAATAACCCATGCAAGGAAATATATACAGAGGAGAATGATACTCAATCCAGTTAAAGAAATTCTTTCACTGAAACTCCATTGCCACAATCAGTTGGACATTAGGATGCTCAGAGTTGGATGCCAGAGCTCCAGAAATTCTACCCCTCTCCTGCTAGGAAAACAATAACTTCCATCACAGTTCTTTTTAGAAAGTTAAATATGTTGTGTGTTGTCATTTCTCCACATTGCTCATTTCAACAAATGATGAATGTCTAAAACAGCATTGACAGTAACACATTCAGAATGGCAGGGAAGAAAGAAACTATCTCAAGGCTATTTTAATGGCTTGCAGGTACCTGGATTGGGCTAATGATAGAGGGAAAGGAATGGAAAGATAGAAGAGAGAGGAAGAAAGAGGAAGGAAAGACAAAGGTGAAAGGTAAGAGAAGGCAGAAGGAAAAAGAGGATGTGAAGAAAGGCAAAATGAGACATGAGTTTCACTAGGATTTATTGATTGAAATTGTGGAGCTCTTGGGTGGAGATGGAAAAAAGTTTGCCCAGGAAAGTCTTACACTTCTCTTAGCTCTTGATTGTACTATTTGTGGAGACAACTTCTCAGTCCTCTTCCTCAGCAAGTAGATTTTCTAATTTTACTTTTTTTTTTTTTTTTTTTTTTTGCAGTACCGGGAATCAAACTTACGACCTCACACTTGCCAGGCCAGTGCTTATGCCGCTGAGCTAAATCCCTAGCCCAGCAAGCAGATTTTCATTTCTGCTTCCTACATGACAGTATCCATGGAATTTAGGCTTTCTTTGTCATATTCTGATTGCTTCCAATTTCAGTTCTATTTTCTCATTTCCAAATTCTTTGTTATATGTACATTTATATCTTCATTACTACTGTTTTCATCAGATTTTATCAAGAAGATAATTTATATTTACTCTTACAAGGAGAATTCTCAGCATATATCAAGTAAATTTTAGTAATACTTTGTGTGGGGGTATGATAATACCTACAGGCTTTTAGAAGTAACTCTTACCTAAATCCCAATCACTCATACGGCTTTATCTACTAAATATGATACTACCCCAGCTCACAGTGTTTGTACTTGTTCCCTCTGTATGAGATGTTTTTCCTTCAAATGTCTATGTGACTCATTCCTTCCTAGTCTCCAAATTTACATTATACCTGATCATTTTGTATAAAATGGCAAAGGCCACTGCTACTTTTTGGTCACTCACAAGCCTACTTTTTCCTGCTTTTTTTTAATTTCCCATATGGCACTTACTGCCACCTTGCATTCTATATATTTGCTTGTTTATGATCAGTTTGGCCCACTGACCCGTAAATTCTACAAAGGCAGGGATCTTGTTCTGTTTACTGTATGTACCTAGCACTAAGACAGTGCTGGCTATAGCATACATGTACATGGGATGTTTATTGACTAAATGAATTGGTAATATGCCTATAAAATGTGGAGGGAAAAGAAGGAATCCCATATGAAGACAGCAAAGTCTAGACAAATTAATCAAATTGCTAAATATAACCTAAGGTTAGCAATTATAATTGTAATAGGCGTTATTTTAGTTCCAGTTGTACAAACCTAGGCTGGATTTTTTCCATTCAACATAGCAATGCTGAAGATGGACATTCCAGAAAGATATATAGATCACTCAAGTTCCACTAACTAATGGGAAGAGAAATAATTTTTTGGCAAAATAGTAATTTGTTGTGTTTAGATAGGCTCCATTTTTCCAGCAATTTACTCATTTGTGTTATAGTCTTTGCTTTCTTCTACCTTCTGCTTATATCATAAGTATAGAATTATCAGTATGTATCTATTTATTAAACATATTTTAATACCTTATAAAATTAACGAAAGAGCTATTGTAGCTAGAGTAGAACAAACTTCGAGAGATAGATGGCGTATGTGCCCTGAAGAACTGCTATATTAGGGTTCTGGAGGGGGGGGAGAGAAAGGCAGAGATAGATAGAAAGCAAGAGTGAGCAAATGAGGAAGATGGAAAAAAAAAAACCCAGGAACTAATTTTTTTTTTTTTTGCTTTTTTGCTGCTCAAGTATCCCCAGTCATTGGATCATATCCATTCCCATTGGAAGTATGTTTTCCCTATTTGCTCTACTATCTCACACATATGATCTGTTCTGTGTCTGTGGCCATATTTCCCTTTATTTGTGACCTCATGATACCAGTCTTATTGGATTTGAGCATTCCTTCATTGATCTCTTCTTAACTTCATTACTCTGAAACTGCTCAATTTCCAGACAAGGTCACATTCATAGATTCCAAGAGATAGAACTTTAACCTATTTTGTGGGGTTTAGAATGAAACCTATGACAGGCAGTATTAGTAGTGTTTAGCTGTCCCTCCAAAGCCTCATGTGGTCATAGGTGGGCTTTTTCAGAGGTGACTAAATTTAGAGTATAAGACACTAGAATTGATTCATGGTGCAGTGCTAGGATCAAGGGGTGCTATGAGTCATTGTGAGTGATACCCACCCTAGGTAGCCTGATCAGATAAGAGGAATAGAAAAAGCTGTGGTCATCACTTGCTTGCTTTGCTGCCTTCTTCTCACCATGAACTGTCTCTCCTCCGAAATACCTGTGTGCCCGGCCACCCTGCCTTACTCAAACCTCAACAAACTTTGAGATAGTTGAACATTTTCTCCCTTTACTTGTGGAATTTGGGTATTTTGTCTCAACAGTGAGAAAAGTAACTAAAAAGGTAGATAACATCCTCATGGTGATTTGCTAAGGATGGATTTAACACATCAAGCTCCTTTTGTTCAAGCTTGTTTTCAACTGAGAATCTGTGCCGTACTGTCTTCTCAGAGTGCTTTAGTTTTCTGCTCCTACTTGCTGCAGTTTCAGTGGTGAGCTAGAGTCAGCTCATACCCACTTACGAGCACCAGCTGCTGAATTTTCAGAATCCAGTTAACTAAATTATTAAAAATTAACTTATATAAATGTAGTTAATCAAACTTAAACTGAGATAAAACAATCCCTAGACTCACCAGTTGCTAGTTATTTTGCTATACTTGACTGCTACCTATCTAAGCCCTTTAGGTTGTTTTCATCTAACATACGTGCACTGTGAAAGTACAAACTTCTCTCCTATGTCCATATTCACTGATATCATCTTGGCAGTTTGAAATCGGCCACAGAACAGAAACCAGCAAATGCTACATATCAGGATTCTTTTTTCTCATAGAAAAGCAGCTATTAAAAATGCACAAGGTGCCCATGTAAATCTGGTACTTCCTGGAGGCTTCATGGTCATTTTCTCAGACCAGCTTCATGTAGTACTGAACTCAGTCAGAATTTTGCTTTCTATTATTCTCTATTTTAGTTTGTTCTTGCATTTTTCTAAGGACTCATATTTTGTAACTGTGCAGTTATACATGTATTTATTATTTTTCACTAAGTTAAATTTCTTGAGTACAAGAATCATGACTTTTTTTATTATTGCTTATCTCCAGCATAACAATACAGCATCTATATGTGATACATTTGAGGAATGAGTGGAATATCAAAATGTTAAAATAAAATATAATGGCCCCTTGGTGTCCAGGAAATTCATTTCAGGACCCTTTCTTAAATACAAATATTGTAGATTGCTCAAGTTATTTGTATAAAATGACAGAGTATTTGCATGTAACTGGTACATATCATACTCTATCTGTAATTTTAATCAGCTTTGGATTCCTTATAAAAGCTAATATATTGTAAATATTTTATAAAAAGTTGTTCTCCTGCCTTACTTATTAGAGAAGAAAAAAAACAAACTTAAAAATCTGCATTATTTTTCTTTCCACAGTTAGTTGAATGTATGTAGGTAGAATCTGTGAATGCAGAGAGCCAACCATACTGAACTTAGTGAAGGGCCAGTGTAAGGGTTTGATCACAGACAGGGAGTCTCATTTGATCTTTTAAGATGTTTAGTTTGTTTGGGTGAAAACTTAGAGTTAATTCCCTGGTATCTATGTTTCCTGAAACTATACTGCTTATGATTTGTGGTAGTAAGCATTTATCATCCAATCAAACACATAGGACAATTGAAGTAAACAAAGAGGTGTGTGATAAGTACCTCGTGAAAAGTGCCTAGAATATAGTAAGTTATTATAATCAGAAAGCTTGGCATCTGAAGAAAAAATGCAAAGTTGTTCATAACATTGAGTGACTTATAGGTGTCCCAAGGAATCACTGGGAATCACCAAATGACCTCAATGTAATGAGCTGCATGAAATTAAGATGGATTCATCACAGTCATTAGAAAAATGTTTTCTTAAAATTAGGGCAACACAGCTGAGTTCTTCTAGGGTGCTAGTGAACCTGGGTGATAATGAGCTGACTGAAGAGGGCTTAGGCATTACTTCTAGATTCCAGGCTAAAACAAAATATCTGAGTAAGCAGTATTGCCTGTATTTAAGAGACAGTTAACTCCAACCCTAGACTTTGTTGCCAAAAGGCCATATACAGAAAGCATACTGGGATGAGAGCAGAAGAGGTGCTGAAAGTAGTCACAGTAAGTTATAAAAATTAACCATTTATCAAGGTGTCTTCAATAGCACACTTAAATTTTGCCATAGTTTATTGTCTTTTAAATGTATGCCACTCTTCCTTGAATCCAGCCATCTATGAAATGAAACCTCTATAAAATACCCAACACCAAAAGTTCAAGGAGGAAAGATTTATTATAGCTGACTATAGAGGTTTCAGCCCATAGATGACTGGCTCCAAGGCAGGATAGTATGGCAGAGGGACATCGTGGAGGAGAAACAGTTTATGGTGAACAGAAAGTAGGAAATCAGCAAAGCAGCAGTAGCCATAGCAGCCCTATTTCTGTCCTTTATGTTTTATCCAGGCTCCATGCCCTTAAGGTAGGTGGCACTCAAACCCAAGGTGGGCTTTCCCATTATCTACACCCAGAATAGGTCAAACCAATCATCGGACTAATGTAGTTATCACATAATCTTGATTCCAGCATCACACACATAATCCCAGAATCACACTCTTGATCCAGACGCCTCTGAAAAATGACACTTATGATAGCATGAGACTCTTGAGTGAGGGCATCTAGACATAAGCTGTAACACCTGCAAAATACAATAAGCAAATTGCACAACTAATTGTTCTGTGGTTGAGATAAGATTTAACAAGATGTTAAGGAGCTCTTATACCACTCTTCCTGAAGCACAGAACCTGTCACAAATGTCATTTTCTTCCACTAAAAGACTCCTCCCTTCTTTCCCTCTCCTATCTTTCCCACTCCATTATCAAGTAGGATTTTCTTACCCCCAGAGATAGCTAGGTCAGTCCCTTGCAAACCTGGATGGGATAACCAAGAATCCTATACCCGACTCTCCTTGCCTATGGCCCCCCATGTAGAATCCCACAAACTAAGTAATTATTCTTAAGGTATTTGTTTTTTCAGCATCCTGAGTGGGTGCCAAGGAAGACTAAAAGCACAAGATACAGCTGCTTTTCTTTATGTGCCTGTCAACAGGTTAGTCATGTTACAGGCAGCTGAGTTAGTTAAAAATATTATAGGCAGTCCGACAGGACTGGGTCCTGGATGGAGTCAGTGCATAAGACCAGATATCTTATAACCGGGAGGAGACAGACACCTCTGCTGTGGGCCAGACCCCAAGACAAAAGTTCAAACAAATGCAACCACATCCGAAGTACAAACGTCAGGGATTGATATTCCAAATGGATATGGATCACCTTGAGGAAGCCAGGAGTCACCATCCCAACCCTCTATAGGAAGAGGCTTTGCGCTTTAAGCATGTTCACTTGCCATGTGGCTCATTTCTCCATTTGTCCCCAATTTAATTAATTTTACCTGAACAATTGATCTTATTGGCTGACCATAGTCTGTCCCACCTCGTGCCTGCCTCCCTTGCCCAGCTCCCATTTTCTCCCATCTTCGCCTCATCTCATCTCATGGTTTTGCTCTATTAAATTCCCTAGAAAAGACAGAGGCTTTGGTAATGTACTCAGGACTTCTTCTGCCTCTCTCTTAGATAGCGTCTTTCTTTCTATCAATAAATATATTCTGCTTTTAACCTCCATTGTTCCTAAAATTCATTCTTCGATTTTAGAGCACACACGCCATATCTGACACATAGTAGGTTGGAAGTTTCATTCCCCTATATCAGTCTTAGAAGTAAAATAAATAAACAAATAAAGCAAAAGACAACAAGCAAAACCTGTTTTTTCTTGTCTTTTAAATTATGTCAGTACCTAGGAATTGTTTATATTTAAAGACCCTACCAAAGGTAGGCCAGAGGAACTCTATAAGTGTTTAAAAATATGTGATTTACTATTCTGTGATATGCCACTGATGTGGCATGAATTAAAAACAAAAGTCTTCCAGGAGGAAAGATTTCATTACAGATATAATTAATTGACCCTGCTTGGGTCTCTTCTTTTTCAGTGTAGTTGTCAGGGAAGTGCTTCCAGCACTGCCCTGGCTATAATTAATATTCAAATTCATGCTGCAAAGTCATCTTCATTTAGGAAATCTAACATTCATCACCAAACAATGCATAGGTCAGGGTTTTGCAGTAACACATACCTTTTGATTTAGTCTTAGAATAAGAAACAAATATAGCCAGCAATTATTTTAGATATTTATTTTCAGAAATGAATTTCTTCCACATATATCAGATTTGATGGCAGTTCTTTTTCAATTTAATTTTTGTTGGCAACATGAAAAATGTGAAGTTAAATGTTCAGGTAAAATCAAGTCATTATTCCATATCTAAACTCTAGAGAGCTACTGGTTGTCATGGTAATGTTGACTGCACATGTGAAGTTAGCTTTGGGGATGTCACATTTCCATTAAAATATCATGTGCATTTGCATGAACTCGCCCAGACCATCCTTGCTGATGGGTTTGTCCCTCCCACTCCATGCCATAATAATATCAAGGCATTTTATATTTCAAAGCCTAACTTTTAGAGTTCACTGTATTTATCAATAATCTCAGATGCAAGTTGATTTGTATTCACAGTCTACCATATATGAATTTAGAGCTGACTATACATTTGGATAGCTAATTTTCCAATTATTTTTTTCCTGAACTGAAATAACCCTCCCATTTCTTACAGGAAATAGTTTTAATTATATTGCTTTAACTACATCTCCCCCTATTGGAATATCTTCTTTAAATGGATTTGTAATGTTACTATTACTCTTGAAGATACAGTTTTTCTTTCCTTTCATATCTTCTTCCCAGAGTCTCCATTACACTCTCTTAGATTTAGGGTTCTGCTTATACTTGTTTACCCATATGATTTTTTGTTTATTCAATTTGTAAAAGTTTACTACACACAGTGCATAGTAGAATGCATACTGAATCTCAGGTCCTCAAGGACAAATACAAACGAGCAGATTACCAATGTAAGCCCTTGATAACTACTATTCTTGAGAATATGGTCTGAATTTCTGGAAGAACAGCTGCTTTTACAGATTTGCTTATACCAAACTATTTCTAAATCTTGTAAATAATGTGAGTTTATTTTTTGTTTTCTCTTCATGGTTTGGGGCTGGCCTTGATGGCAAGCTTGCAATTTCACCACTCCGAAGGCTGAAACAAGAGGATTGCCATAAATTCAAGATCAGCCTGGTCTACATAGCAAGTTCAAGGCCAACCTGAACTGCATAGTGAAACCCTGTCTCAAAAAAGCAAAAACACAAAGAAGGAAAAACACAAACCAAAAAAGAAACCATCCTTTTGTTAAACCAAAGGCTTAAATAAATAAATCAACTTCTAGAGAATATCAGAACAATTAATATGTGTATTATGGTATTAAGTAGGTTATAATATATAGCAACTGTCACTCTGCTTGCACAGCCACCCATTAATACATATACCAAGATGGAATTGTTATTTTAAAACAAGACTCCTGAATGATCAACAACTGAAGTTGCATTTGGAGACTCTTAAAAATTCCATATGATGTCTCATTATACTTTTGTTGATGACTCTATTCAAACTGTTCCTGATTCTAAGCATGTCATTCTTATCACAATTCCATCTTTTAAAATAACATCCAAGTAGCACTTATTCTTTGAGGCATTTTATGATGAAAATAGAAATAAAAGAATATTTTACAAACACTTGAGACAAATTCCAACAAAAACAGCAAAGAAAATGAATTAATTACCTTTGCAGAAGAGCCTTAGGGTAAAAAGGGGCAGAGCAGGAAGTCACTGTTTCACACTATACATCTTATAGCTATGTTAGGCTGTTTAAATTTTGATTATAAGGAAGATAAATTTTAAAAGTGCTGTATGTTTATATAAGCCCTGTACAAATTACAGTATTCTATAGTACTTTTCATTAAATTAGTTTATCCTTTTTTGGATCATTTTTCCACAATATTTAAATGGGCAACAGAAGCCAAATGAATAATTAAAGCAGAGGGCTTTATTTCAATATCCTGAACAACAATGCCTTAAGTTCTGTCCATGTATACATACCTTCTAATTACAACCTTTCAAAAACATATCGGGTCAGGGTTTTGTTTTATTTTTAATGTAGTTCTTGTAAACTACAAACCTTCTTAACCAATGCTAATTAAATGCCAGAACTTCCTATGTACTCTTGGAATCATGAAGAACACAAAAAAAGGTAGAACACTTCCCTGAGTTCAATCCTACTGTTACAGACAGCTGAGCTAGTAAGAAATATTATAGGCAGTCAGACAGGCCTAGGCCCTCAGAGGAGCAGGAACCAAGGATCAGATGTCTGGTGACTTTGGAGGAGACATACACCTCTTGCTGTGGGACAGATCTCAAGACAGAAGGCAAAACAAATGCAGCCACACTCTTAAGTATAATCCTTAGGGTTTAAGTCTGGATCACTTTGAGAAGCCAGGAGTCACCATCCTAACCTCCTACAGGAAGAGTCACTGATCCATAAAGAATGCTTGCTTGCTACATGACTTGCTTCTCCCTTTGTCCTTGACTTGATCAATTTTACCAGAACAATTAAACAACTAAACTTAGCTCTGTCCCACCTCATGCCCATCTGCCTCGCAAGTTTCCAGTTTTCCCTCACTTTAGACCCACCTCACCTCATGATTTTATTCTATAAAATCCCTATAAAAATCCCTACAAAAGACAGAGTCCCTGGCAACCCACTAGGGACCCCTTCTGTCTCTCTCTCAGACCAAAGCTTTCTTTCTCTCAATAAATATTTCTGCTCCTATTGCATGGTTTTATACTATTGTGTTATGCTTAATATTATTGTATTTGAAACTATGCTCAGTTATAGCAGAGAAAGATATTTTGATAGCTACTGTTAATGTCCAGTTGTCTTATTGTAGAGTGTTGTGTTCCTTATGTTGTTCTGTTCTGATCTGCTTTGTTGTGCCCTCTTTTGTTTTATTCTCTTTAAAGTAAAAATAAATAAATAAATAAATAAATATTTCTGCTCTTAACCTCCATTGTCCCTAAAATTCATTTTTCAATTTTAGAGAACATGCACTTGTTCCAGGAATATAGTAGGTTGGGAGTTTCATTCCCTTATATCACTACAAGGCTAAAATTACAGGATTTGAAACATATTTAAGTCACTCTAAATATATTAGGTAAAATCCAGAAGTATTTCTATGCCTTCTTTCAAGATATCTGTGTGTTAAAGTTATGGAAATGTTTTTGATCTGAACACACTGCTTTTAAATGAACTCTGTAAAAACTAAGAAAATCTGAGAGTATCTATGAGTCTTCAGGGAAAGAAGTATATTGAGAAGTAATAGAGCTGTCAATTAGTAAAGCATATTCTATAGTTCTAATAATTTTTAAAATGTGTTAAGTTTATCAGTAAGAGATGGACAACAATGTGTAGAACAGAAAACACACATACATATGAAAAGAAAGTTTATGATAAAGGTGAAATTTTAAATCATGTAGAAAATGTTAGGAAAGTGGAGTAGCTGTTAGAAAAATAAACAAAATGAAACAAAAACCTTAAAAATAAATCCAGAGTTCAGGATATAGGAAAATACAAACTGAAAGGTTCTTGCCCTAGTATAAATTACTATACAGTTGTGCCAGTGGTCTAACATGGCAGAAGGCCAAAGTGGAACACTTACCACTTCCTGTTTCTTCTTCAGCCCTAATTCCAACTCCCCTTCCTGTTTGCAGGCACAGAGAATTCCAATTGGTTCCTCACACATCATCAGTATCCTCCCCATCAGCCACTTCAATAAGAGGTCATCTAACCCTCTACCTCTCTGTATCTGGTCGAAGGAGACGGCCCAGCTAACATGGGTTGTGTGCTCCTTTCCACGTCCCCAACTCAACAAACCTGTTCATTTTTTACTTTTGCTTCTCTATTGTGCCAGAACACTCTAACACAAACAAAGTGTTATTTCTCCTTGTTTACAGTTTCTCCTAATATATTTAAATGACAATATATATCAAGTGAAAATTCAGAATAAAGGACTTAATTCCCCTTGTCCAAGAGATTCCGTTTTCTACCCTTTTATAGCATTTAGAGTAGTTTAGAAAATTTGTAATTAAAAGTTCTTTCTCTTGTGTTCTTTTGAAATCTAGATAAGCATTCTGTTAGCTTGAACATCCTGGAAAGTCTTTCTCATGCCCTGAAGGTTATCACTTTGAAGTATAAGCATTAAGGAAGATAGCTGTCTCCTAGTTTCTTGGAGAAGGGAGGTGCTTAACTTACATAGATGCCTTGTCCAAATTGCGAAGTTACCGATCCTTTTGCCATTAAGATATGACAAATTTGTTTCTTCTGTGCATAAAGCCAGTTATATATCATTAATGTTTATTCCAATTGCCAGTTGAATTTAGGATAATACTGTCAGTCTTCTTACTCAAGGACTAGTTCTTACTTTGAAAACATGGATGTAGTGGGCTGGGCCCACTTGGTTTATAAAAAAAGTCAGCATTGTTTTCCGGCTTTTTTAATCCTTCGTTTGATTGTCTATGGCATCCATCACTTCTGGGATAATGTATATTCAATAATAAAACTTTTCTTTATTTTTCTACTATTTTTGGAAAAAATTTCTATATGGAGACATGTTTTGTTTTTAATTATGTTCCCTAAAATTGCTAATGTAAATTCTTCTGCATAAACAGCCCTGGTTTGATAGTCTCTAAGTTGGGTGATAATTCTGAATAAAAGTATAACTGTGTGGGGTGAACACTGGGATTGTTGTGGGGCAGGCTGACTGACATGCATTGTTTTAGGGGAAGGGTGAAACATCTATGTGCTTGAATCAAAACCAAGCATGCTGATTTTTGAATTTCCTACTGCAGTTTTAACTCAACTAAAGTGGTATCATTCATAGTGATTTTTGGGTCCTGGTCTCATGCCCAGCTACACTGTAAAACCTGTAATAAAAATGTATAAATCTTGAGAATTCTGATGCTTTACTGATCAGCATATAGAAGCACGCACTTGATAAAGTTTGTCATACAGATCTTCTTTCCTCCCAGCAGTACTTATAGTGTGACTAAAGATAAATCTGATGAAGTATCTGGATTCTGCAGACTTTGATTCAAAGACTGAACTGACTCAAATCAGCTCCAAGGAATAACCTTTACATTGTTGTTCCGTATCTACCCTGAATTTAGACTTGTGCTTGAGACTGAGAAAACACCAATAAATATAAGGGTGGCAATTGTGCTTTCTTTTAAACTTGGTGGAATTCACCTAAGAGGAATGGAAGTGGGTAGCTCTAAAAGTCAGAAAACAAGGGATATTTCTGTGATGGTTGGAATGTCAGACAGCAGATTTTAAGAGGATCAGCATGTTACTGGGTGTTAGGGTGCTGGGGTCTCCTTTCAGAGGTGATTTCTAGCTTCTTTCTATCCTGAACAAAGAAATAACCAAGACAAATGCAAAAGATCATGCGTTTTTACACTTATTAAGAGTAGAAAAAGAAACAGGTGCTACAGAATGAGTATGGCCCAAGGAAAAGTAGGAAAATGTACATTCTACTGCAGGAGATGGGAGTACTGTGTAAGTGAGGGCTCAGTGCCAAAAGTTTTTAATCTCCTTTTCCTCAGCATGGAGCAGGTTCTCTGCTCCCCTATTGAGAACTTTCTTGAGTTCTGGAGAAAAGAACTGAAGGCAGCATTCTCGGCCTGCTTCTATATTCAGGGCTTTGGGAACTGTTCTACACACGTGTGTAGGAAAATTCCCAAGCCAAACCAAACTGAAAGGAAGACTGCACTGAGGAGATAAAAAGGCAATGTTTAACCCTTATGCTGGCAGACTGTTGACTGTTTACACCAGTGGACAGTTAAGGGATAATTCCTCAAAGGCGACAGCACTGAATTTATAGTAAGCTTAGTTTATATAGAACTTAGAAGTGGGAGGTACAAAGCAAGTGACAAAATGTTACATAATTGGTTACATGCATTGAGTCGTATATTGACAGCTAGGCTAGTCTTGAACAGATTTGTTGAAACAAAGGAATTGTTTATCATAATATAAAGCACTCTGGGGAAGGAGGGAAGGAGCCCTTAAAGAGTGAGTATAGTTAAAGGCATCCTTGATTAGCCCACCATGCCTTGAGGTATAGACAATTACTCTGACTCAGTGCTCATCAGAGATATGCAGCTTGGCGTTAGACACTGTCAAGGTCAATTGAATTCAGCAGAAGCAGAGCAGAAACTTGGTCAGAGACCCCTAATTGATCACTAAATACCTATAATTTTGCTATTTTATAAATGTGTTCTTACATTATAATTGTGCCCCAACAATGTGTCCTGGGACTTGATAATTAACAGGTGATGCCTACTTCCCCAGCCTCTCTGTCATTCCCCAATCTCCTGCCTCAATCACATTAGACATGGAGAAAGACAGACAAAATTAAACTGAAGAAAGACTCACAGGAACTTAGCACTAAATTGCAAAAGATAAATTAAAATGAGATATCAACAACCAATGATGGATACAATACAGTACAGTACATAAAGTAAGATGGGTGCTTTTTGTCCCAGCTACTTAAGAGCCCGAGGCAGGAAGATCTTTATAGCATAGGAGTTTGGCCCAGTCCTGTGCAGCACAGTGAAAATGCATCTTTTAAAATGTACAAAAATCAAGAATATGAGACCTGAGACCTAAATTGAGTCCCAGATCTATCGTTTCCAGATTGTAAAGTTATATAATTCCTTTCAGTTTTAGTTTTCTTTTATGTAGAAAAGAACTCATCTCATTTGCTTCAAAAGTTTATTATGAAGTTAGTGTTTTACAAAAGGCACATTATGACTTGGGAACTGTCTAATTATGTAACTAATTTGGAGCAAAGTACACCATTTTTATAATAGTAACTTTGAGGTAGGAGAGAAGAAATAAAAACAAGGCAAAAAGAGAACCAAGGAAATTTAGATTTTAAAAATTGTACTTTTAAGAAGAACTGAAACTTCAGAAGTCCAGTTTATATTTTTTTCTCTTTCTCTTCTCCCAGAGCACACAAATGATTTGCTTATTTCCTTTTTATTGCAAATAGTCCACATTCACTTGTGAATAGACCACTTTTTAGGATTTCCCATATAATTGGGCCCTTATCTCACTGTGAACTGGACATCTTTCCATCCTCTAGACAAGACTTAAAACTGAAGCTTATCGAACTCAATAGATTTCCTCCACCCCAATCCATAAAAGATTTTCAGTTCCAACTGTACGATAGCTCATTTCTCTGAGCACCAGCATTCTGCTCTTATTTGTTTATTTATATATTTGTTTTGGTACCATGAATCAAACTCATGACTTTGCACTTGCTAGGTAGGCACTTATGCCACTGAGCTATATCCCTGGCCCCTGCCTGTGCTCTTGAGTGCCTGCTATATCTCTGCCATAATGAACCATTGTTTTGCCTTTAACAGACGCATCCTGAAAATTCTTCTGAGATGAGAGTCAACAAATCTATAAACTTATGCTACAAATGTTGACTTGAGTTCTTTATTTTAGCCTTGGGGATTGCCAGAGCAAGCCCAAACAATTTGAAAGATAAAAGTAGAATACACATTCAGATGGCATGTTATTTTATAATACTTTATTATTGGATTGTGGTATAATCTAAATTGAGGTACAAACTAAAGTATAATGTTCATAGTTTGCATTTTAAGCAAGTTTGAGAATGCAGCAATATATTACTCATATAAAGTACTTCACATGATTCTTCCACATAGGAAGAAACTATGGTTTCATAAAAATAAAAGGAGAAACATTTCAGTGATGATGTGGTTAATGGTCTGAAATACATTAAAGAACAAAGAAAATAAAATTTGATGGATAGTTATTGATTTTAGAAATAATTAATATGTGGAAAATCAAAGGTAACAAGGCATGGACATTGTCTGAAAATGTTTATTTTTAACATATACAGTAATTTTGCTTTTTAATGTGAAATTATAGTAATGCATATAAGAAAACTAATCATGGAAAAAATACACAAGAAATTTTTAAACAGAAAACAATGAAAATTAGCTCCTGTCTTTTGAATTTGCTCTGAGAAACTAAAATAGATACATTTGTATGTTATTGTTTTTGAAATATTTTTTCCATTTAAAAAAATTACAGGTTTGGTTTTCCTTGCATATGTTACTTATTTGGAGGACATAAAGCCTTTATGATACTCTCTCCCCACCCGACCTGATACGGTAGGTCCTTTGATTTGGGTCAATTCTCAACGGGGTAAGGTGAGTCTGGAAATGAACTTTATGGCTTCTCCTGCTGTGTGGGTAAGTAACAAACACAGTAGAGGTCTCCAGTCTGTATTGCAAAAGGACAAATAATTTCTGGTGTAAATTGCACTGAACCTAGTGTTTCACATAACAGCAGGTTTTAGGGAAGGCTCTTAAAAGTATACAAATAATTATCAAAAAGTGTGTGGTGGGAGTGGCATGGAAAGTATAAGTAGGGAAAATTGGGCAAGTCATCAGAGAGAAGCTTAACACATCATTCCTCTTTAAGCCAGTTGGAGGAAATCCTTAGAGCCTCAGCCTTACCATGAAGTGCCCAGTATCCCATGATTGACCTGCAAGTTCTCTGACCTCTTCTATGCACTCTCCAGTGTTTAGTTCTGTTTTATTACCACATGTCAACATGACTGAATCATGCAAGGCTTTCATAGCAAAGTTCTACAGAGTGTGTGGTTTATAAGTAAAAGTATTTATTTGTCATAGTTCTAGAAACTACCAGCCTGAGATTGGTTGTCACCATGGTCAGATTCTAGTGAGGGTTTTTTTCTGGTTTGCAAATCAAATAACCAGTCTTTTGCTTTTTCATGCAACTGAAGCAGACAGCTGGCTTTCTCATCTTTTCTTACACAGATATTATGACTAAGAAGTTACTTTTTTTCTCATTGCTGAGACAAAATATCCAACACCTGAAGTTAAGGGAGGAAGGGTTAATTTAGCTCACAGTTTGTAAAGGTTTTGGTCCATAATCAGCTGGCTTCAAGACAAGGTGGCACATGGCAGAAGGGCATCCATTCATAGTGGCAGAATAAGCAACAAGAGAGGTGAGATTCAATCCTCTTTCTATTCCTTATGTTGCTTGCAGGTTATCCTCCTTAGGGTGGGAATAGCACTCACACCCATAATCCCAGCATTGGTCCATGAATCAACCACAAACAGTAGATGCAACCATCTATGAAAAGGCCACCCCCATGATTTCATGAAGCACTGGGGGAGGCATGTAGATATAAACCATCCCTGGGCCCCAAAGACTTCCTTTATACAAAAGGCATTTAGTCTGTTTTTAAGAATTGCAAAGTACTAATGGTCTCACCATTGCTGAAAAGCCTAAGTATCAAGTCTCCTTTGTAATTTAAGGCAAGCCCTTAGTTTGAGCCCCTGAACAAATGAAAAGAAAGTTAAACACTTCCAACATTTAATGGTACAAGCTAAACATTTCCATTGTAAAAGTGGCATCAGGGGGATATAAAGGAATGGAGCAAAAGCAGGTTCAAAGTCCAGCAGGGCAAACACTACATCCCAACTCTCCATGTGCAGCATCTGAGGCAATTTGTGGCAATATGTGAATTCCAAAGGGCTTGGGTGGCTCCAGCCAGAAGGCATTTCTATTGGTTTTAGCGCTCATGGCCCCTCGCCCCTCTCTTGGATTTCCTGTTCTCTCCTTGAAGTTTTCGATGATTTACATTCCTGGCTTTTCTAAACTTCTGGGGTGTCCACCGTACCTTTGGCTTTACATTCACAGCTTCACATACTATCCTCTTGGGCACACTGCCCAGCCTCCGAGGCTTTCTGAAATCTGGGTGGAAGACTTCCTTCCTCACAACTGTTCCATTCTGCATCCATCTAAAATCAGCACCATGTGGATGATGCAAAGATCAGCTTCTAACAAGAGCAGAAGCCTGGCTTCCCTCTCTCTTGAATACCTAGGTTGCTGAGCACTCTGAATCCAATTACAAGGAACAAACCCTCTAAGCCACCACCATTTTGGAACATGGTGGTCTGCTTCTTTCTTCTCAAAGGTGTCTTTCACTGTTGCAATTTTGAGGCTGCAGAGTGGGGAGTACTGCTGCTTTCAGTGATGCCTTCAGGTCACCTTTTCTATTCTCTTGTTTCTTCTCAGCAACCAAGATCTCTTCTGCTCTACCTTTGTAGTCCAAGGCTTTACTGGAGCTTCCTTTCTGACAAAATTCACAATATTTTAAATCATTCTCCTGGGTTCTTTGATCTTGATTCTCAACATAAATGGGGCTAAAACCCCAACAGTAGCTATGTCACCACCTTAACATTCAACTCCCTTGAACTTTCTTCAGCCATATTGATTAGTCCTCTTTCCTTAATTTCAGTCTCAGGCAAAATCTCTGGACATGAGCAAAATGCAGAGTAACTTTCTGCCAAGGCATAACACACATTGTCTGGAGTCCAACAACCAATGCAGTCTTTCATCCTAGTAAAAGACTCCAGAACCCATCTTTACAGGGAGAATTGTCATCAGACTTCTGTTCTTCTGATCTCTGACCAGAATCTCTCATACAATACACCCTAAGATGTTCCAGCTATACTTTTTTATCTGGCATCTCCAAGCCTTTCCTAACACCTGCCTTACCAATAAGCCAGTTCCAAAGTTTCTTGAGCCATATGGCCAGGTAATGTCATAGCAATAACTCCACTTCTCTGTACCAAATTCTGTTTTAGTTACTTTTCTGCAATTGCTGAGAGAAAATATTTGACACCTAAAGTTAAAGAGGGAAAGGTTTATTTAGTTCACAGTTTGTAGAGAATTAAGTCCATAGTTGACTTGTTCTAAGCTAGAGGGGCATCACAGAGAATAGCTCATGACACTTACAAGACAGCAAAAGCAACAAATAGAGACATGACTCTTTTCTGTCTCCTATATATTCTTTTAAAAAACTGATCCATTTTAGTTGCTTAAAACAATGCAACACATTGACGTTCTCTTATGTCTACATCTCAGTTATATCCAAACATTCTAAGACCAAAGAAGTACCCTGTCCAGAAGCAGGGGATTACAATGAGACACTGAAGACCCACAAAAGTAAATGCTGAAGATCAGAATTGCAGTTGTAAGTCACATGTCTTCCATTCCAACATACTAAAAAATCTTTCTTTTCAGTTTGTTAAAGTGTTTTATAGGAAGTTTTTCAAAATAATTCACCCCAGATGCTAGGTTTCTTCAATGATACACAACTCCGTAAAATTTGTATTCCCTTCTGATTGATAGGAATAAAAAGTAATTTTAACTTTTGGTTTTTTTTGTTTCTGTTTTTTGTTTCTTTGTAGTGGAAAGAAATAGAAGTATCATTCCTGTAATACTTGAGGAAGCTGGGAGTAATGGCATATGCCTGTAATCCCAGCACACGGAAGGCAGAGGCAGGAGGATCTCTCAAAGTTCAAGGCCACCTGGGCTATAGAGTGAATTCAAGGCCAGCCTGGGCTATATAGTGAGACCCTGTCTCAAAAAACCAAAACCAAAACCAAAACCAAAACCAAAACCAAAACCAAACCAAACCAAAACAAAAATACTTGAGGAAAAGGAGAGGTAAGAAAATATTTAGGCTGTTCTGGATGTTTGTTTCTGTTTGCTCTCTGAGGGTGTGACTTCAAAAAAGCTAAGTTTTTAAATCACACTTATGCCGCTACAATGATTAGAACTAATTTTTTTTAAGATGGTACAAAAGAAAATACTCAATAGTCATAAAAATAGTCAAAAGGTTTTTCATCACAAGCCTATTTTTGCCTCTCACCAAAAAATATACAAAATGAACATATAATTGTGATAGTAACCCTCTTGGATATGCCAGTTGACTCATCTGCTTGTCCCTACACAGGTTTAAGGGAAACAAATCTTGGGTTTCTTAGTAATGTTATAGAAGTAACCAGCTGTGTTTGTGGCAGCTTATTTTGGATCCAGTGATCCTCTGAATACATGTAAGGAAGCATAGTTGTCTTTCTGCAACTGCTCACTTCTAAACCTATTTATCTACCATGGAAATACTAAGGAAGGAAAATTGTATTTACTCCAATATTCATGTGGTGATAATACACTAGGGGCTCCTATGTTTTCTGGCATGAGATCCCACCCACTGAGGATCCTGAGAGGAATAGTGAATTGGTCCTAGAGCCCTCATAAAAGGAGGGGCTGGTCCCATTGGATGTGTGTGGCCCAAAACCTGGGGTTGGAGGCAGGGCAATCCCATGGGGCAGGGCCCAGGCATTGTTCATCGCTGGTGGAGGACCACTTGGGAATAGGTTGAAGCAGTTGACAGAGGCTTTCTCTTCTGCTGTGGAAAGAGGAGGAAGAGCTCTTGGCAGTCCTGGAACAGGCTCTAGCTTGATCCCGGAGTCTGTGATTCCATCCTTCTCTTTTTCTTTCCTCTGGATTCCTGGAATCTTCCCCATTTCACATTGAGTGTGTGGCCATTGACAATCAACTTATTAAAGAACTTCTCAGTAGCCACTTCTGCAGCCTTCCTTGTGGCAAACTTGTGGCTGCCTCTGTACAACACTGGTCGTCCAGATCTCTCCAAACTGATAGAAATGATTTCTCAGGTCTGTCTTGGTCATAGTACTACCCAGACCACCACATATAGTGTACTGATAGTCTTCTCCTTGGGCAGGTCTAGGCTATGCATTGTGAAAGCCTACTTTAGAAGCTTATCTACTACAGGGTTGTTGATTCCACATTACTGGTCTTTAATAATTTGATCAGAGAGGGAGTCATCTGGTGTGTGTGTGGACACTCCTCTCCTCTCTCACACCCTCCTTTCACCCTGAAGAAGCAAAGGTAGGGCTGATTCCTTCCATGGTCTGGGCCAATTTAAGCAGCGTGAACCCAGTGGATGTGGCTTTCCCCAGCATGGCAACTGGCTATGTTCCATCAGAGTTAGAAATCTCTCTCTCCATATTCAGTGTGGGGTATTCTTTGTTGACATCTGCTTTTGTCATGTCATCTTTAAAGACAGCCTGAATCTAAAACCTGGATGGGAAGGTTATAGTCTAGGTCTAGGAGACAGGTCTGACAGATGTTCTTCAGTTTGCTGCAGGTTTGGCACACCTCAGTCTTCTTGAAGTCCATGCAGACCCCAGAACAACAGCAAAACACAGAGAATGATCTGGCACAGATTTTGCATTCAGATATATAGATTTTCACCAAGACATGTCTGGCATGTCTACATCATACCAGTTCTGTTGTCATTGTTGGAACCCAGAGAGCTTACCATTTTAAGATTTTCGGGGATGTGCAGCAGTATGTTCTGAGCTCCTGTCTCTTATATTGTATGCAGGTTAACCAACCAAGGGCAGATGTAGCACTTACATCCTTAATGCCAGCACTGGACCCTAAATTAATTATAAACTCTAGATTCAGCCACCTCTGAAGAACCTGCTTCTCATGACTAGAGGAGGCTGTGGGGGACATCTACATGTCCCCCACAGACATTAATCTCCTTCGTAATGACTTAAGCCTTAAGACTTAATTACCTTCTGGAGTCTCTACTTCCAAATATCTTCACGTTAAGATTAGGGTTTTATTGTTTGTTCAGTTTTTTTGAAACGAGGCCTCACTATGTCATTCAGGATGGCTTGGACAAACTATGTAGCCTAGGCTGGCCTCAAATTCACAGCAATTCTCCTGCTTCAGCCTCTTCAATGCTGGGATTACACAAGTTCACCACCACACTTGGCAAGATTAGAATTTTAACCCTAATGGGAGTAGGAAGTGTTCTAAACATTCAGTCCATTGTACCTCCTCTCTTCTTTTTGCTAATTTTCTCTAGAACCAGTCACCCTTTTCTACAAAATTATGTCTGTTCATTTCTCCTTTATCTCATCTAGTGTTTTATAAGGTTATTGAATTAGATATTAAATTTCTGAGGCATTTTTTTTCTGCATAGCTACTTTTGCTTTGCAGAGGGTAGATATGGCTCTTTACCGCTAGCTCCTGTCCTGTGGGACTAGAGTGTGTTAAGAAAGGTCATAAATTCTTAGTTTGATGCATGAAAGGATTTGGAGAAATATTAAGATCTTTTGTTGCATAGTACACCTGTACTTTCCCCACTGTGATTCTCAGCCACAACTGTATCTTAAAATTAGTTGGGAGACTACACATTACTCATGTCTAAATTCATGTCAAGAAAATTAAATCCTCTGCTTATTGGTCTTGAATCCCATTTGTTTGTCAGTTTTGGTCATTTTGTTTTGACCTGCTCATATGATTCCAGTGTGTGACCAAATTCAATAATTGCTGACCTAGACAGTACTTTTCGTCCTTTGATGTGCATGTATATTGCTGTGTATTATGTTTTAAATGAAGATTCTGATTCATTAGGTATGAAGTGTGACCTGAGACTGTGTACTTCTAAGAAGCACCCAAGAGATTTTAATCACTTGGTTCAGGGACTTCATTTCTAATTACAGAGGTCTAGACTATTTAAAATTAATTAAATTTCACTAGTCTATTGTCTTAAAAAATAAGTCCTTCTCTATTCATACCCCAAACAGCTGACATAATTATTTTATGAGCGTGCTACTTTTTTTAGGTACTGAAAAATAAATTCTATAAAACAAAGAATATCTTTCTGTGTCAGAACAATTACCTTATCTTGGTCACATTAAATTTGTTTAACTAAATTAACAGTATTTGTTGAAGTTCTTTGGCAATAAATGGTTCATGAGAGAATCTGTGTGTTGTCCTATAGGGACAGAACACATCCAATAAAGAGAGTCCTGGACTAATAAACTGGAAACTTAAGATTCCAGATTTTTCTCTGCAATTGGTCTTTTCAAGCTTCAAAGTTTTTCTCATTTCTTATACTTTGTGGGCACAGGAACGAGAATCAAACTCATGCTAGTACATCATTGGAGACTTTCAGTGAAGGTACTTCTTCAGTTCAGTTGTTAAAGCTGTATAAGAGCCAGATGGTAAAGCAGGAAAAAGAATGAAAGAGAATGTGCAGGAGAACAAACAGAAAAGAGCAAAGGCAGTGCTCGCTTTGGCAGCACATACACCAAATGAGCAAAGGCACTGCAAACTCTATCATTAATTCAGTGCAGCACATTATAGCCAGCATTTAGGAAAGGGTTGAGGGCTCATTGCACAGAGACTACTGATGATAATATTTAATGCCTTCTTATCATATCTCACTTTGCTGTATATTTAATCCTCATATCAATCATGAGAGGTAGACTGACAAAAATTGCATTTGTGATGGTTTAGAAAGCTTAAGGAGCAGAAAAGGTCAGTAACTTGATTCATTTCCCATGGTTAATACATGGTAGAGCCCAGGTTTTGTCTCTGTTCTTAGTTCCTGCTCTTACTCATGCTACAAACTTCAATAAAGAGTCAAAGACAACTTTTTTTTCCTTTTTGGTACCGGGCATCAGACTGATGACGTTGGCTTGTCAGGCAGGTGGTGTGCCAGCTGAACTATATCCCTACTGCTTAAAACAACTTCTAAAAATACATGAAAGATGATAAAAAGTTTTGTTTCAGAAAGATAAAATTTTTTGCTTCAGTAGCATGAAGCGTACAAAATAATGGAGCTTGAACTGGGTGTAGTGGTCCAGACATGTAATCCAAGTAACTGGGAGGTTGAAGAGGAAGGATTGCCATGGGTGAGTTCAAGGCCAGTCTGGGATGCACAGTGAATTCAAAGGAAGCATGAAAGACTGTTTCAGAAAACCAAAACAAGTAAACCAAGAAAGACAAGAAAAAGAAAAAGAAAAAATGGAGTTTTGGATAACACTTAATAATTTCTCAAATATTAATACTGACATTAAATGTCATTTAAAAACTTACATTTGATATACCATTAAAACTAATAAAATTTTCTGTCACTTCTGTATGAATATATTTTTCTAATCTGCAGAGAATTTAAAATATTAATTAATTAATTAATTAATTATTTGAGATGTGGTGCTGCTCTATTGCCCAGGGTGACTTGAATCACTTCAGCTTTTCCAGCTTCTACTGCTCGAGTAGCTGGGACTACATGTGCACTACCGCACCCAGCCAGAGATGTTCATTTGAAGCCTCTGAAATGGTATGTGCCTATGATATTTATTTGAGTCCCAAAAGAGATGCTCAAAAAATAAAAAACAGAAAGTCATTTTTAGTGTTTTATTTTTATTTTATTATTTTTTTTATTTAAAAGAGAATAAAACAAAAGGGGGTAGTACAGAGCAGATCAGAAGAGGACAACATAGGCAACACAGTACTTTACATTAAGTCAACTGGACATCAACAGTATCTAACGCCATATCTCTAACTCTGCTATAGTTGAGCATAGTTTCAATTACAATAATATCAAACATAACACAATAGTATA